>BOPN01003341.1:22500-32500 GCA_017312705.2 Penaeus japonicus | reverse complement strand
TGTCGCAACACGTGTCCTTAGGGTTCGTTTTGTTGAAGGAAATGTTTGTTTGTTGGTGTGGGTGTGTTTGTGTGTGTGTTTGTGTGTGTGTGTTTGCGTGCGTGTGTGTGTGTGTGTTGTTGTGTGTGTGTGTGTGTGTGTGTGTGTGTGTGTGTGTGTGTGTGTTTACACCGTTGGATTTTTTGTTTTTATGTGAAGATTTTGTGTGTGTGTGTGTGTGTGTGTGTATGTGTGTGTATGTGCATGCGTGTGCGTGTGTATGTATAGCTTGATATGTGTCGGTGATCGTGTAAACCCCTCCCCCCCCTCCCCCTCCCCCCCTCCTCCCCACAATTCCCTCCCACCTTCACCCATAGATCATTCGCGTGTGACACAAACCGATTATTTTCCCTGTAATTATGGATGCGCCATTACGCCCTCTCACACATTACACCCCCCCCCCCCCCCCCCCCTCCCCCCCCCCGTTCCCCTCCCCTACCCCTACCCCATACCCTCTCCCCTACCTCCTTTACCTCTCACACATTACACCCCCTCCCCCCCTCTTATCCCATCCCCCCTCCCTAACTCCCCCCTCCCCCTCCCCCCCCCACCCTTACCCCTCCCCCCTACCCTCTTTACCTCTATCACCTTCACCCCTCTTATCCCATCCCCCCTTCCCCCCTCCCCCCTCCCCCTAAATTCCCCTCCCCCACCCCCCCCTCCCCCGCCCACCAACCCATTCGCCTAAAATTAATGACCAATTTCTCGTATTGTTTATCGCCCATTTATTCTAGTCTTGTTTATATATGTTTTATTATTTTTTTCACCCGTAGGCCTTTTTACCTTCGAATTGACATTGATGTTAATTGATGTCCGTGAGATTGATGTCGCTGACGTGTGAGTGATGTGCTGATGTGCTGATCACAAGGATTCGTTTGTTTCTTTGTTTTTTGGCTCTTGTTTGTTTTTGTTTGTTTGTTTGTTTTATGGCTCTTGTTTGTTTTTGTTTGTTTGTTTGTCTTTCTTCTGCTACTTGCATGATTGACGTTGATATTAGTATTAGAACCTCTGTTTATTACGACTGTTACGTATATAATAAAGATGCATTCGTTTATACATACAAAGGTCGTCACACACACACACACACACCTACACACATACACACACACACTCAAACACACACACACACACAAACACACACACAAACACAAACACACACACAAACACAAACACGTACACATACACACACACACAAACACACACACGCAAACACAAACACACACACAGAACTAGGATTGTTGAGGCAACACAGCCCGTGATTGCAGCAAATGCTTCATTCTGTGAACCACACGCCGGATTGCCTTATTACTGCCGCCGGATTGCAAGTATTAGTAGCAGTGTTATCTTTGTTATCAATATTGTTATCATTATCGTTACTGTTATTATTGTTGTTGTTATTGTCATTATTATCACCATTCTTATTCTTATTTTTCGTGTCATTATCATGATTAATACTGTTATTATAATCAACGTTATCATTATTGTTATTATCATTGTCATTATCATCATTGTTGTTGCATTTGTTGTTATAAAACATTTATCATTATTACCATTACTCCACAGTTATCATGATTATTCTTATCCACATCACCATTATCATTATTATTGGTCTTGTTAGCGTTATCATTGCAGGTTTTACTATAATCATTGTTGCTGTTTGTAATATTGTTATCATCCAGGCATATTTATCTCATTCCTTTTTATTTCATTTTATCATCTATATTAAAGTAATATCACATTGTTAAGTTTGTGTTATCATTGTCGGTTGATAATTATTATTGCAGTTGTCATTTTCAACAATAATTTTATGATCAGAAACAGTACAAACACAATCACTGTTATTATATATTTGGCAGATATTAACGTTATCTACTGAAATGTATTATACATCATTATTTCCGTCGATTATATGTTAATTACATCTTGATTCAAAGACCTTACCATAACATTTCGTTTCATTATCATTAATAATTACACAATTAGCATCATTCGATTCGTCTCTGCCGTCTATATTCATACGAATATTATATTTCTAACTAATAGTTCTTCACACAAACAAACGAGAATCTGAAGTCACGAACGAGTAATCTGGAGTCTCCAACGAGTAATCTGAAGTCACGAACGAGTAATCTGAAGTCAAAACGAGTAATCTGAAGTCAAAACGAGCAATCTGAAGTCACAAACGAGTAATCTGAAGTCAAAACGAGTAATCTGAAGTCAAAACGAGTAATTTGAAGTCAAAACGAGTAATCTGAAGTCAAAACGACCAATCTAAAGTCACAAACGAGTAATCTGAAGTCAAAACGAGTAATCTGAAGTCAAAACAAGTAATCTGAAGTCAAAACGAGTAATTTGAAGTCAAAACGAGTAATCTGAAGTCAAAACGACCAATCTAAAGTCACAAACGAGTAATCTGAAGTCAAAACGAGTAATCTGAAGTCAAAACAAGTAATATGAAGTCAAAACGAGTAATTTGAAGTCAAAACGAATAATCTGAAGTCAAAACGACCAATCTGAAGTCACAAACGAGTAATCTGAAGTCACGAAATACGTTCGTGGGCGAGAACAAACATTTGTCAGTGGCACTCTGAACACCTGTTGTGACGTTGTGACGCGTAACAAGTGTTTTGTCAGTTAGTGTGACTCATAGAGACGGGTCACGTGTGAACTATAACTCTTTCTTGTTTGAACAACTACATGTATAATGGATTGTCATGTACAGTTTATGTGCATGTGTGTGAGAGAGTGTATGTGTATATATGTATATATATATATACATAAATATATATTATACATATGTATATATATATGTATATAGATTATATGTATGTATATATATATATATATATATATATATATATATATATATATATATGTATGTATATATATATACAGTATATACATACATAATATGTATATATATATTCATATATATATAAATATGTATATATATATATATATATATATATAAATGTATATATATATATATACATATATATACACACTCACACATGCATGTGTGTGTGTGTGTGTGTGTGTGTGTGTGTGTATGTGTGTGTGTGTGTGTGTGTGCATGTGTGTGTGTGTGTGTGTATGTGTGTGTATATGTGTGTGTGTGTGTGTGTGTGTGTGTACATGATATTGCAATATTCTGTTCCCTGAGTGCTCATGTTCTTTTGGCCAATCCACTCAGGGAAAACGAGTTGACATGTGCGTCTAACTGCATTTATTTATTCCTTATGATTATCAATATAGATTTTTAGAAAAATGTTTCTTTGGAAAATCAGCCTCTGTATATGTGCGTGTGCGTTTGTGTGTGCGTTTGCGTGGGTGTGTATGTATATTTTGTACATATGTATTTATAAATCTCTCTCTCTCTCTCTCCCTCTCTCTTAGTTCTCTCTCTCTCTCTCTCTTAGTTCTCTCTCTCTTCTCTCCCTCCCTCCCTCCCTCCCCCCCTCTTTCTCTCTCTCTCTTTCTCTCTCTTCCCTCTCTTTATCTCCCCTTCCTCTCTCACCTCTCTTTTGCATCCGTTTCCCCACCGTTGGATTCGAACAAGATACACAAGGTTCAATAATTAACAATGTCGCAAAGACTGAAGGTTCAGCCTCATCGATCAAGCAAGTAGCCAGTAATTATGTTCCGAGTGGGAAAAGGCTTCAGACTGTCTGATCGCTGGTGCTCGCTCGCCGCTTGGAAACTTTCGTTTATTTTTCATTCTCTTCTTTTTTTTAATTTCTGTTTTTTTGCTTCTATCTATATACATATCTACATATCTATAGATGTATATGTATATGTATATATGTATATATATATATATATATATATATATATATATATATATATATATATATATACATATATATATATATATATATATATATATATATATATATATATATATATATATATATATATATATATAGTATATATATACATATATATATATATATATATATAAATATATATATATATATATATATATATATATGTATATATATATATATATATATATGTATATATATATATATATATATACATATATATATATATATATATATATATATATATATATATATATATATATACATACATACATACATATATATATATATATATATATATATATATATATATATATATATATATATACATACATATATATATATATATATATATATATATATATATATATATATATATATATATATATATATATATATATATATATATATATATATATATATATATATATATATATATATATATATATATACATATATATATATATATATATATATATATATATATATATATATATATATATATATATATATATATATATATATATATATGCATATATATATGTATATATATATATATATATATATATATATATATATATATATATATATATATATATATATATATATATATATATACTTATATGTTAATATTGATGTAATGATAATGATTATTATCATCATGATTATTATCATCACTATAATTGCTATTATATGCATCATTGTCATTACTGATATTATCGTTATCATCATTTTCTGTCATTATTAACGTGATCAATGATCACCATAATTTTCATAATCCAAATCACTAACTTGGACAATAACAAGATGCGTTTTTAAAATCAAATCCTTTTTATATAGTGACGCACATACCATGATTAGTAATTGCACGAACATATCTCCCTTATTCCCAAGCAACAAAATGCATACCAACTTCTTTCTAACTGTGTTTTGCAAACAGCCAATGATTGTGCTCGAATATTTATGCATGATTGCAGTCTGTCTGATCAACAAGTGCTTTCTTGGTTCTTCTGTTAGAGTAATTTCGTCATAGATATATATTAAGGCCAGAGGAAAATATTAGCCTGATTGAATGTGCATTTTCATGTCGGGTGATATAGTGCATGGCGTCATGCAGAAACTAGAAGGGGAATTCGATAGTGGGGGAAGATAGTGAGAAGGCTGTGCCATTGCATTTGGGATATTATAGAAATGTAGAAGTAATTGATAAGGGAGATTAAAGTGGGGATTCTTTGAGGAAAATAAAAGTCAAATTGAAAGACTGGATGACGATAGAAATGAATGGCAGGTGATTTCATACCGTCTTTTTCCCTCCTCCTCCATCCTGCCCCCTCTTCCCCCTCCCCCTCCCCCTCCCCTTCTATTTACCCACCCCCACTCATCTACCCTATACCCTGTTCCCTCCTTTTCTTATTCCTCTCCCTACCACTCTCCCCCTTCCCTCCCTGATCCTTTCCACCACTATCCTATCTATCTTCTACTATTCCCTTTCCTTCCTCTCCTTCCACATCCCTTATGTCTCCCGTGCCCCTTACCCCCTCCACCCCTCCTTTACTACCCCCTACCCCTTACACCTCCCCTCCTCTCCTCCTCCCCTCTTTCTCTCCTCTTTCTCCCCTACCCCTCCTCTCCTCCTTCTCCCCTTCCTCCCCTACCCCTCTTTCTCCCCTCCTTCCCTACCCCTCCACGCCTCCTCCCCTCTTTCTCCTCCTTCTCCCCTACCCCTCCTCCCCTACCTCCTACCTCTTCTCTCCTTCTTCTCCCCTACCCCTCCTCCCCTCTTTCAACCCTCCTCCCCTTTTTCTCCCCTCCCCCTCCTCCCCTCCTCTCCTCCTCTCCTCCTTCTCCCCTCCTCCTTTCTTCCTCCCCTACCCCTCCTCTCCTCTTCCTTGGCGACAACAGGAACACAGTGTCATGTATCACGTAAACATTTTTTTTTTTTTTTTAGTCTGCAGTTACGTGATGCCAAGTTCACGTAGTCCCAGGGGAAGTGGGGGGGTGGGGGGGGAGGAGAGGAAGGCATGTTAATACCTTATGGTTCATGTCAAGAGGCGACGTGGAGAGAAAGAGGGAGGGTGAAGGGGTGGGGGGGATGGGGGTGTGTGGGGATGGAGGGAGAGAAAGATGGATAGATGGTGAGTTATTATTGGAGAGAGGAAGAGATGGAGAGAAGGGAGAGAAGGAGAGAGGAGAAAGAAGAAGGGAAGGGAAGAGAGAGAGAGAGAGAGAGAGAGAGAGAGAGAGAGAGAGAGAGAGAGAGAGAGAGAGAGAGAGAGAGAGAGAGAGAGAGAGAGAGAGAGACAGAGATAGATAGATAGATAGATAGATAGATAGAGAGAGAGAGAGAGAGAGAGAGAGAGAGAGAGAGAGAGAGAGAGAGAGAGAGAGAGAGAGAGAGAGAGAGAGAGAGAGAGAGAGAGAGAGAGAGAGAGAGAGAGAGAGAGAGAGAGAGAGAGAGAGAGAGAGAGAGAGAGAGAGAGAGAGAGAGAGAGAGAGAGAGAGAGAGAGAGAGAGAGAGAGAGAGAGAGAGAGAGAGAGAGAGAGAGAGAGAGAGAGAGAGCGAGGGGGGAGAGGGAGAGAAAGAGAGAGAGAGAGAGAGAGAGAGAGAGAGAGAGAGAGAGAGAGAGAGAGAGAGAGAGAGAGAGAGAGAGAGAGAGAGAGAGAGAGAGAGAGAGAGAGAGAGAGAGAGAAAGAGAGATATATATATATATATATATATATATATATATATATATATATATATATATATATATATATATATATGTATATATATATATATATATATATATATATATATATATATATATATATATATATATATATATATATATATATAAAGAGACTGGAAGAGAGAGGGAGGGAGGGAAGATAAAGAACAAAGAGGAAGAAAATAAAGAAAAAATAAACGGGAGAAAGAGAGAAAAGGAAGACGAAGAAGAAGAAGAAGAAGAAGAAGACGTCAGAGGAGAAAATAAAAAGAAGACCAAAAGAAAGAGAGAGAAGAGAAAGAGGAAAGAAAAAAAGCGAAAGAAAGAGAAAGAGAGAACGAGAGAAAGAGAAAGTAAGATAGCAAGAGATGGAGAGCGAGAGACAGAGAGAGAGAAAGATTAAGAGTAACAAAACAAAAGAGAGAAGACGCAAAAGAGGTCAGCAAAGTGAAAACAAACAAACAAACAAACAAACAAACAAGTGCATGACCCGTTGCACTGCCGTTCTACTTCATCAATGTGCATGATTCATGATTCATGATTCCTTTTGTTGATGATTTATTGAAAAACGATATTGGTATTTTTGTTCAAAGAAATTGTTTTCGTCATTATCGTTTTTGTTGTTATTGTTGTTGTAGTTATTAGTATTGTTATGATTATTAGTGTTATTATTGTTTGTTTGTGTTTGTTTGTTTGTTTATGTGTGTGTGTGTTTGTTTGTGTGTTTTTTTTGTGTGTGTTTTTACGCGTGTGTGTTTCTGTGTGTGCGTGGGTGTTTATGTGTGTGTGTGTGTGACTAGATTTACACTTCACAACAAGAAAAAAAAAAACAAAAAAAAACACATCTCATATATATCAGGTGGTGAATGTTAGACATTCAGGCTTACTTTACAATACTTCATATATTCATTTAGAAAGAAAGACATTTACACATTTCTAAGCATGAACACAAACATATGTTAGGATTATTAACCTATTTTCGCACCTGGTTATGTAAAACAATTAATCACAATAAAATAGTATAGATAAATAGGTTAATGATAGAAATAGCATTGAATTAATACGCGAATTAACGATACTAAAAAAATGTATTAATTAGTTAAGTCATCGAGAACAAAACGAAACACAAAGAAACAAAGCGATACCAACTAACAAAATCTCATTCAACTAACTTGATTCTTATAATGAATTCTCTTTACATATCCTTCATTCTCTCTCTCTCTCTTTCTCTGTCTCTCTCTTTCTCTCTCTCTCTCTCTCTCTCTCTCTCTCTCTCTCTCTCTCTCTCTCTCTCTCTCTCTCTCTCTCTCTCTCTCTCTCTCTCTCTCTCTCTCTCTCTCTCTCTCTCTCTCTCTCTCTCTCCCTCTCTCTCTCTCTCGCTCTCTCTCTCTCTTTATCTCTCCCTCCCTCTCCCTCCCTACCCCTCCCCCGTCCCCCTCCCCCTCCCCCCTTTCTCTCTCCCTTTCCCTTTCCCTCCATTCATTCCATAATCCCACCCCCACACCCCCGTTTCTACTTCCACGAAACACACACCCAAACACACACACACACACACACGCACACACACACACACACACACACACACACACACACACACACACACACAAACACACAAACATCCCCCCCCCCAAAAAAAAAAACAAAAAACGAGACGATCAGCTCGGGGTCGCTGAGGTTAATGCATCTATCGAAACCTCGACTCGAGACGCGTTGCAACAATAAATAGGCGACTCGAGGTTTATTTTGCACCACCGGACACCGGATGTCTGCCTTGAGGGATTAGGGATACTTACAGATAGTGACACTGGGGGGTGGGGGGGGGGGATGATGGGGAGGGGAGGAGGGGAGGGGGGGAGGAGGTGTGGTGGTAGGGGGGAGGGGTAGAAGGGGTGGTGGTGAGGTAAGGGGTAGAAGGGGGAAAGGTAAGGGGAAGGGGGTGGTGGTGGGGAAAGGTAGGGGGAAGGGGGTGGTGGGGGGATGGAGGGGTGGTGGTGGTAGGGGGGAAGGGTGGGGTAAAAGGGGGGAGGGTAGAGGGGGTGGTAGAAAAGGGGGTAGGGGTGGTGGTAGGGGTGGTGGTAGGGGGGGAGAGGATGGTGGTAGAGGGGATAGGGTGGTGATAGGGGGGGAGGTGGTGGTAGGGGGGAAGAAAGGAGAGGGAAAAAAGGGAAGAAGGGAGGGGTAGGGAGAAGGGAAAGAGGGAGTGGGAGAGGGAGGGAAGGGGAGGGAGGAGGGATAAGGGGAGGAGGGTAGGAAGAGAGGGAGGAAAGAGATTGAGAGAGAAAGAGAGAGAGAGAGAGAGTGAGAGAGAAACAAAATAAGAGAGAGAGAGAGCGAGAGAGAGGTAGAGAGAAAGAGAGAGAAATTAGCAGAAAGAAAGCGAGGGATAAAAGGGATTTAACAAACAAACAGATACAGACTTATACATAAAAAGACACGAATTAAACACACACACACAAACACACAAAAACAAACGAACACACAAACAAACAAACAAACACTGACACAAACAAACACAAATAAACAAAAACAAAGAAACACACACACACACAAACAAACAAACACAAACACAAACAAACAAACACACAAACACAAACAAACAAACACACAAACACAAACAAACAAACACGCAAGCAAGCCACAGGCAGAGAGAAACTGGAAGCAAAGCCCACACGCCCTAATAGATGGGTCACCATCAAGTGTTAACTCCGCCCTTTGTTGGCCTGACCTAACTACGTGTGCTTGTAGAAATTATATTGATGATCATGCTCTTTATTTGTTTATTGTTGTTGTTGTTTTTTATTTTGTTTGTGTTTTTTGTCTTGTTAAGAATTTTTTTTTTTTTTTTTTTTTTTTTTTCGTATTTAAGTTGATGATTTTGGATTCGTTATGGATTTATTTGTTCATTTGTTTATTATTCACTCACTCAGTGCTTATTCACTTATTCATTTATTCATCACGTATGCAATTATCAACATGTTCTCCTGTTTACTTTCCGATTTGCTTCATTATTTGAAATTAATTGAATATGTTTAACAGTAAAATGTGATATGTAAACAGTGTAAAAATATATATAACAGCAACCAGTAATATGTAAACAATATATAAATATGTAAAACAATAAACAATAAACAATATGTTGATTCTATCAATGTGTTTGGAAGTATGACTGATTTGTGTTGCCATATTAATTTTCGCAATGGATTTCTCTCTCTCTCTCTGTCTGTCTGTCTGTCTCTCTGTCTCTCTGTCTCTCTCTCTCTCTCTCTCTCTCTCTCTCTCTCTCTCTCTCTCTCTCTCTCTCTCTCTCTCTCTCTCTCTCTCTCTCTCTCTCTCTCTCTCTCTCTCTCTCTCTCTCTCTCTCTCTCTCTCTCTCTCTCTCTCTCTCTCTCTCTCTCTCTCTCTCTCTCTCTCTCTCTCTCTCTCTCTCTC
>BOPN01003341.1:17500-20000 GCA_017312705.2 Penaeus japonicus | reverse complement strand
TTCCTTCTCTCGCTCTTCTTCCTTCTCTCCCTCTTCTCCCTTCTCTCCCTCTTCTCCCTTCTCTCCGTCTTTTTCCTTCCTCCTCCATCTCCCTAGTTCTTCTCCTTCCGCAACATAAACAGCAAATACTTATTATCTTTGTTCTTCTCCTTTGTGTCATTTTCTACATCTTGTTCTTGTTCTCCCTTCTCCTTCGAATCTTCTTCCTTGTCTACGTCCTTCCTTTTCCTCTCATCTCCCTCTTTATCGCTTTCTCCCCCTCCCTCTCTATCTTCCTCCACCTCCAACGTCTTCCCTTCTCTAGCCTCTTCCCTCCTCCCTTTACCTCCAACCTCATTCTTTTCCTTCCTCCTTCACCCCCTCTCTCCCTCCACCATCTGCCTCTTCCCTTCCCCCTCTCTTTTCTTCTTCTTCTTTCCTTTCCCTTTTCCACTCTTTCCCTTCTCCTTCTTTCCCTTTCTCCCTCATCTTCTTCTTTTTCCCTCCCCCTTCCCCCCTCTGTCCTCCCTTTGTTTCCTTCTACTCGTTCTCTTCACTTCCTCCTCACTCTCCCCTCTTCCCCCCTCTCTCTCTCTTGTTCCCTTCCCCATCTCCTCTCACCCTTTCCCTTCTTTCGTTCTTCCTCGTTCTCTTCCCCTTCCCCTCTCTCCCATCTTCTTTTTCCACCTCTCTCCTTCTCTCTCCTCTTCTTTTTCGATCTCTCTCCTTCTCTCCCCTCTTCTTTTTCCACCTCTCTCCTTCTCTCCCCTTCCCCCTCTCACTCCCTCTTTCCTTCTTCCTCGGTCTCTTCCTGTGCCCTCACTCCCTCTCCCGTCCCCTCGCCCCCCCCCCTCAACAGATGCCATGCC
Organism: Penaeus japonicus; assembly: GCA_017312705.2. Taxonomy (NCBI): domain Eukaryota; kingdom Metazoa; phylum Arthropoda; class Malacostraca; order Decapoda; family Penaeidae; genus Penaeus; species Penaeus japonicus. The sequence continues at coordinate 19,152 of BOPN01003341.1, read as the reverse complement.
CGCCAGACACAGGGTAGGGAAGTGTCCCAGAACATTATGCTCGCCATGCACCGCCGGGTCATGCAGAACCCAGGCTCTCTCTTGTTTCCAGAAGCCTCGAGAAACCCTTAGGGAGGGAGGGAGAGAGGGAGGGAGCGAGGGGGGGAGGGGGGATGGTGGAGATGGAGGGAATGGGTCACGAGAGAGGGAAGAGGGAGAGGAGGAGGGTGAGAGAGGAGGAGTAAGGAAGAGGAAGGGTTGAATGAGCGAGAGAGAGAGAGAGAGAGAGAGAGAGAGAGAGAGAGAGAGAGAGAGAGAGAGAGAGAGAGAGAGAGAGAGAGAGAGAGAGAGAGAGAGAGAGAGAGAGAGAGAGAGAGAGAGAGAGAGGGAGAGAAAGAGACAGACAGAGAAAGAGAGAAAGAAAGAGAGAGAGAGAGATAATGAGAGAGAGAGAGAGCGAAAGAGAAAGATAGAATGAGAGACCGAAAAAAAGAGAAAGAGAAGAAGTCGAAAGAGAACAAGAGAGAAAGAAGAAAAGAAAATGAGAGGGAGGAAGGAAGGTATGAATGAGGCACAAAGACAGACAGACAGACAGACAGACAAACTCATGTTGTGATAATGACACGATCAGAGCGGCCGTCATCCACAGCGCCAGCGCATTCAATCAGCCACCATTACCCGCCAGGCAAAACAAACACACAAACAAATAAAACAGAGGGAACTCTTAAGCGACACTCACGCTCTCTTGACTCCCGTTTGGATGACGTCATGCTATGACACACACACACATGTCCATACATACATACGCACACACGTATACGTCAATACACACGCGTACACATGTCCACACGTACACGTTAAAACACGCACGTACACATGTCCACACACACACGTACACATGTCCACACGTACACGTCAACACACACACGTACACATGTCGACACACACACGCACACACCCCCACACACAACCCCCCCACACCCACACCCACACACACACAACCCCCCCACCCCCCCACCCACAACCCACCCTCCACACAACCCCACACACCCACAACCCCCCCACAACCCCACCCCACACCCCCACACCCCCACACACACACCCCACCCCCCACCCCCACACCCCCACACCCTCACCCACACACACCCCACACACACACACCCCCCCCCCCACACACACCACACCCCCACACCCACACACACACACCCCACACACCCCATCCCCCCCCCCCACCCACACCCACACCCACACACAGAAGACTTCCGGCGTGCAGTGATTCACCCGCGAGAGCCATCGTCGCCTCGGGTGCTGTTTTTGCCGAATGATATTGAGTTTTCTTAGTGACTTCTGAGAGCGACTTACGTGACTGAAGTCTTACAAGTTCCTTTGGCTATGAAAATGTTTGGGTTCCGGGACACGGGATTCTCGACCTTAGTGAGAAGGGTGGAGGGTTTAATGGCTCTGCTTTTTTTTTTTTTTTTTTTTTTTTTTTGGGGGGGGGGTTGGGTGTGGGAATAGGGGGTGGATGGGGGTGGGGTGTAGGGGGTTGGGTAGGGAGTAGGGGGTGGGGTTAGGTGGGGGGGTTGGGAGTAGGAGGGGGGTGGGGTGTAAGGGGGGAGGGGTGGTATTAGGGGGTGGGGTGGGAGTGGGGCGGGGTGTAAGGGGGGTGTTAG
>BOPN01003341.1:0-2500 GCA_017312705.2 Penaeus japonicus | reverse complement strand
TAGTCTTCTTCGTTTGTGTTTCTTCTGTTTCTTCTGTTTGTTCTTTTTCATTTTTTTTTTTTTTTTTCTTCTGTTTTTTTTTTTCGTCTTCTTATTTTCTTCCTTCTGTGTCTTTTTACTTTTTTTTCTCTCTCTTCTTCTGCGTCTTCTTCATCATCTTCATATTTTTTTCTGTGTTTTTCTCATCTTCTTCATTTCTTTTTCATAATCGTTTTTTTTCCCTCTTCTTTTTGTTTTTATCTTCTTTTTCTTGTTCTTCTGCGTTTTTGTTGTTTTGTTTTTGTTTTGTCGTTCTACGGCTTCTTCATCTTCGTTTTTCTTGTGTCTTATTCTGTTTGTTTGTTTTTCTTTTTAGTTGGGTATCCCGTCTCTATCTTTGATTTTTTTTCTATTTCTCTTTCGTCTTCTTCTTGTTCTTCAGTTTTTTTTGTTTGTTTTTTTTTTCAGCTCGGGTCTTCTCCTCCTCTTCCTACTCCTTCTTTTCCTCCTCCTCCTCCTCCTCCCTCTTCCTCCTTCTCCCCCTACTCCTCCTCCCTCCTCTTCTTCCTCCTTCTCCTCCTTCCCCTACTCTTCCTCCTTCTCCTCCTCCTCCTACTCCTCCTCTTCCTCCTCCTCCCCGTACTCCTCCTCCTCCTCTTCCCCCTACTCCTCCTCCTCCTCCTCCTCCTGTTCTTCTTCTTCTTCTTCTTCTTCCTCCTCCTCCTCCTCCTCCTCCTATGATAACGATGATAATGATAACAATGACAATAATAACTACGATAATAATAAGGATAGTTATGATGATAATGACAGTAATAACAATGATAACAATCATTTATGACACGTGCTATGATAATCATTGTTATTGTTAATGTTATTGTCCCTTATTCGTGTAATACATTATTCGATCGATGTTGTTTTAGCGTAACACCTGTTTAACTCATGAGTAAATCTGTGACGTCATTCATAAATGTGAATGTTTGTTTACATTCACGTGAGATTTTTACTGATGAATGACTTGTTTCTAGGTTATGTGTGGGTGAGGCGAGAGAGGGTGAGGGTAAGAGGGGGGAGGGAGGGAAAAGGGTGGAAGGATAGTGGAAAAAGGGTGGAAGGGACATAGAAGGGAAAATGATGAGAGAGAGGTAGATAGAGAGGTAGATAGAGAGAGAGAGACAGAGAGAGAGAGAAAGAGAGAGAGAGAGAGAGAGAGAAAGAGAGAAAAAGAGAGAGAGAGAGCGAGAGAGAGAAATGAAAAAAAAAACGATCGAGATAGAGAGAAAGAAAGAATAAAAAAAAAAAAAAAAAAAAAAAAAAGATCACACAAACACCTCCACGAACCCCAATGACCCCCCTCCTACCCCTCCCCCCTCCAACCTCCCCCCCCCCTCCCACCACACACAACACCCACCAACAACCAAAACGCTCATCATTATTTGAGCTCCCACAGTAACCGAACCCTCTGACTGGCTAACTCATGTCTGTCTAATTAAAGTGTGTTTGTTTCTCCCTCCTGCATGACAACACACCTTTCGGTCAGGCATTTGCACCCGATGTCAAGTGTCTGGATTGTGCTGTGTCTGTGGGTTGGGTCTTTGGACTGTCTGTGTCTCTTTGTCTCTTTGTTTGTTTTTGTTTTTTCGTCTTATTCTTTTTCTTTAGAGGTTTTGTATTTGGGGTTGTGGTGGTTGGTGATGGTTGTGGTTTTGTTTGTTTGAGATTTGTGTTGGCTTGTTTGTTTGTTTTTAAGCTTTTTTCTTTCTCTCTCTCTCTCTTGGGTCTTTCTTGTTGTTTCTCTTTCTCTTTATGTTTCTCTCGTTGTCTCTCTCTCTCTCTCTATCCCTATCTCTATATCTCTCTCTTTCTGTGTATGTGTGTGTGTGTTTATGTATATATATATATATATATATATATATATATATATATATATATATATATATATATATATATATGTGTGTGTGTGTGTGTGTGTGTGTGTGTGTGTGTGTGTGTGTGTGTGTGTGTGTGTGTGTGTGTGTGTGTGTGTGTGTGTGTGTGTGTTTATATATATATATATATATATATATATATATATATATATATATATATATATATATATATATATATATATATATGTACTTTCTCTCTCTCATTCTCTCCCACCCACTCCTTCATCCTGCCTTCCACTTCCTCGGGGCGACATGCCTTCTCTCCTCCCTCCTTCTCCTCCACCAAACTCTCCTCACCCTGCCCTCTTACCCTTCCGCCCTCCTCCCTCCTCTCCCTTTCTTCCTCTTTCTCCTCATCCTGTCCTTTCGGCCTTCCGCTCTCTTCCCTCCTCTCCCTTTCCTCCCTCTCACCCTCCTCTCTTCTTATCCTACCTTTTCACCTTACCCCCTTCCACCCTCCTCCCTCCTCGCCTTTTTCTCCCTCTCCCTCCTCCCACTGCACCTTCACCCTTCCTTCTTCTTACCTCCACCCTTCTCACTATCCCTCTTCCCCTCTTCCTCTGCCTCTTCCTCCCTATCCCTCCCTCTTCCAC
>BOPN01003340.1:135677-150677 GCA_017312705.2 Penaeus japonicus | reverse complement strand
CCCTCCTACACAGTAAGAAAAATATCACCATCATAGCTTCAAAAGGAAGACATCGCCATAAAACAACAACAACAACAACAACGACAAAACACAAAACTCCAAAAGTCAACAAAGGAAAGGAAAGCAAGAGGAAGAAGACTCTAGAAGGCTAAACGTCTCATTCAATCCCGCAGACAGAAGACACATTTCTTGAGATCCTCCTTAAGGATCCTCCTGATTGACTGAGAATCCCCCGTCTCCCCCTTCCCCTCCCTCCCTCTCCCCTCTACCTCTTCCCTACCCCTATCCCTTCCTCCTTACCCCGTCTTCCCCCTACCTCCCTCCCTCTCCCCTCTACCTCTTCCCTACCCCCTATCCCTTCCTCCTTACCCCGTCTCCACCCTCCCTCCCTCCCTCTCCCCTCTACCTCTTATCTACCCCCTAATCCCTTCCTCCTTACCCCGTCTCCCCCTCCCCTCCCCCTCTACCTCCTTCTTATCTCTTCCTCCTTCCCCACTCTCTTATCTCCCCTCACGCTCTATTCTCCTCTTTTCTCTTTAGCCTCCTCCTCCCCCATTCTCCCTCTTACTTCCTCCGCCTCACCTCCTCCTCCCCCTCTTCCATACCCCCCACCTCTCCCCCACCTTTCATTTCCCTCACTCCCACCACCCTCCCCCTTCCTTCCTCCTTCGCCCCCTACTGCCTCACATCCTCATCCTTCTCCCATGTTCCCTGCTCTCCCTCCCTCCTTCTCTCTTGCTCCCTCCTCTTCCTCTCTCTCCCTCCCTTGTCCTGACCTCCCTCACCCCCACCTACCTCCCCCTCACCCTCATCGCCCTCCCACTCACCCCTCACCTCTCCTTCCTCCTCCTCTCCCCTACCTCTCTCTCACCCCTCACCTCCCTCCCTCTAGACACCCCCTCCCTCCCTCCCCTCATCCCCCCCTCCCTCCCCTTATACCCCCTCCCTCCCCTCATACCCCCCTCCCTCCCCTCATACCCCCCTTCCCTCTTCCATCCCTCTTCCCTTATCCCCCTCCCTCCCCCTCCTTCCCCCTCCCTCCCCTGATACCCCTCCCCCGACCTTCCTCCACCCTTCCATCCCTCTTCATACCCCCTCCCCCCTCCCCTCATACACCCCACCTCCCTCCCCTCGCCCCCTCCCCCACCCCGTACCTCCGAGCCTCTCCGAGTTGGAGACATCAAAAGAACCTCAAGCAGCTTAGAGGTTGATTCCTTCTCAAATCCCATTACTTCATAATTGGGGTAAAGATGGGTTGGATTGTGGGAGGGGGGAAGTGGAGGGGGGGATAGGGATGGGTGGAGGTGGGGGAAAGGAGTGAAGGGGGGTAGGGGGTGGGAGGAGGAGGACGAGGAGGAGGAGGAGGAGGAGGAGGGATAGGGGATGGGAGGAGGAGGAAGAGGAGGAGGGATAGGGGATGGGAGGGAGGAGGAAGGAAGGGAGGAAGGGGAGATGTGGAGAGGAGGGAGAGAAGGTGGAGAAGGAATGGGAGGAGTGGAAAGGGAGGAAGGTGGAGGATAGGGGGATGGGAGGAGGAGGGAGAGGTGAGAGGAGGAGGAGGAGGTGGGAAGAGGGAGAGATGGAGAGTAAATAAGGGAAGAGGAGAAGGGAGGTGGAGGGGAATGGGAGAGGAGGGGAGGAGGAGGGGAGGAGAGGAAGGTGGGTGGGGATGGGGAGGAGGAGAAGGGAGAGGTGAGAGGAGGAGAAGGTGGGAGGAGGGAGGAAGGAGGAGAGAAGGGAGGTGGAGGGGAATGGGAGAAGGGAGGAGGGAAAAGGAGGGAGGAGGAGGAGGGAGAGGTGGGGAGGAATGGGGAAGAGAAGGGGAGGTGGACGGGAAGGGGGAAGGAGGACTTTAGGGAGAGGTGGAGAGGGATGGGGAGGAGGAAGAGGGAAAGGTGGGTGGAGGACGATGAAGAGGAGGAGGGAGGATGGAGGATTAGTAGGAAATGGAGGAGGAGGAGGTGGGAGGTGGGGGGAGGCAGAGGAGATGAGGAGGAAAGAAGGAGGGGGAGAGGGAGAGGTGGAGAGGGATGGAAGATGATGGGGGGTGGAGGAGGGTGGAGGAGGAGGGGAGCTAGGAGGGGTGGAGGAAGGAAGGAAGGAAGGGAGGGAGGGTTGGAAAGGAGGAATGAGAGGGAAGGGAGAGGGGAAGAGAGAGAAGGAGGAAGGGGGAAGGAATAGAGATGTAAAGGAGAGAGAAGGAGAGAGAGAGGGAGGAGAAAGAGAAAAAAATGAGAGAGAGGGAGGGAGGAGGAAGAGAAAGGGAGGGAGGGATAGGGCGGGTGGGCAGCGGGTTTATAGTAATGATGATGAGAACAGGAAGAAGGGGGGGAGGGGGAAGGGGAGGCTGGAGGGTAGTTGCAAGAGGAGGAGGGAGGGGAAGATAGGAGGGCAGAAGGAAGGAAGAGGGAGATCAAAGAAGACTGGAGTAAAAGAGGAGAAACCGTAGCGATAATGATGATGACAATAATGATAATAATGATAATGATGATAGTAATAGTAATGATTGTAATAATAGTAAAAATCTTGATGATAAAGAATAGTAATGATTGTAATAATAGTAAAAATCTTGATGATAAAGAATAGTAATCATAGTAAGAATACAATGATGATGAAAATGATAATGATGATAATGATAATGTTAATAAAACAATGATAACAATAATGATAATAAAATTATAAAATCATTAATAACAAATATAACAATGATAACAATTCCATTAATAAAGAATAGGGGGATGGAAGAGGGGAAGGAAGGGGGGGAGGGGATGGGGAACAGAAGAGGGAAGGAGGAGGAGGGAGGGGATGGGGAACGAAGAGGGGAGGTAAGAAGGGGGGGGAGGGCTTGCAAAGGAGGAGAAATCCTTGACTAACTGCTGCTGTTGAATCCTTGATTCCTTAAGGCCAGTGAAGATCATGGTAGGAATGTGCAGAGAAATGCGACGGACTGAGGGAAAAGAAGAGAAAGAGAGAGAGAGAGAGGGGGGGGGGAAGAAAGAGAGAGAGAGAGAGCGAGAAGAGAGAGAGAGAAAGAGAGGAGATAGATAGATAGATAGATAGATAGAGAGAAAGAGAGAAGGAGAGAGAGAGAGAAAGAGAAAGAAAACTAGAACGAGAAAGCGCAGAAGCATAGAAGAGGAAAGGTGAGCCGGCCTTGTACAACGAGGGAAGAGAGATAGAGAGATGAAGAAAGGGGCGGGAGTAGGCGGGATGGGGGTGAGGGGTGGGGTGTGTGTGTGTGGGGGGGGGGGGGGGTAATGTCCACGTACCTAGACGGCTCGGGTGACCTTGCAAGGTTGTCGAAAACGGCGCCCGGAGTCTTGCCAGGTCTGTCTGTGTCTGGAGGAGATGCAGACCCTGGGTTGTCTGTGAGACGGAAGATGGGGATTGGGGGCGGGGGGGGGGGGTTGCATAGACAGGGGTGAGATTCATTTGCATGCAATGAGAGGGAGAGAGAGGGAGAGAGAGAAGAGAGAGAGAGAGAGAGAGAGAGAGAGAGAGAGAGAGAGAGAGGGAGAGAGAGAGAGAGAGAGAGGGAGAGAGAGAGAGAGAGAGAGAGAGAGAGAGAGAGAGAGAGAGAGAGAGAGAGAGAGAGAGAGAGAGAGAGAGAGAGAGAGAGAGAGAGAGAGAGTGAGAGAGGGAGAAAAAAACACAGTAACTCGAGAGGAAGTCACTGAGAGATAGACAGACAGACAAATGTCCAAACAAACAAACAAACAAACAGAAGGATAAAGGAGCCCCTTTGGTCTGAAGAGACACACAGAGAGAAAGACAGACATACAAACAAACAAACGAAAAAACATATACAGTCAAACAGACACACAAGCAAAACTAAGTAAATCAATAAACATAAAAGAGAGCAAGAAAGGAAAGAGAGAACAGGAAATTCTAAATGATTTATGGAATCAAAGGGACCTTGGGTTGAAGTGTCTTGCTGAAACTTTGATCGTAATGTACTTTGCACTTTATCCGAATTAGCTTTGTTGACGATACAACTTTCCGCAGCTGCAGACCGGACGTGATCGTAGCGAAGTCTGGGTCTGTCTACTGTTTCCATTCGTTCTTTTGTATATAAATTCCGTTTCCTTTAAAGTCAGTTACCACAAAGCCGTGGGTAAACATTTTTCGTGGTTCAGAGTTATTTTGGACCTTGGTGCTTTCTCTCACTCTCTTTCTCTTTCTCTCAATCTCTCTTTCTTCTCTCTCTTTCTGTTTCTCTCTCTCTCTCTCTCTCTCTCTCTCTCTGTCTCTTACATCCGCAACGGATAAAGAAGAAAGAAAGAGATAGATAGATAGATAGATAGATAGAGAGAGAGAGAGAGAGAAAGAGAGAGAGAGAGAGAGAGAGAGAGAGAGAGAGAGAGAGAGAAAGAGAGAGAGAGAGAGAGAGAGAGAGAGAGAGAGAGAGAGAGAGAGAGAAACGTCATCTCGTTATCACTGGCGTCACTGACACCATAACCATTACTCACGAAAGCCTTATCATCTTCATGCTATTAATCACTATCATCATTATCCCTTCCTCATGCATAGTTATCGTTCACATGATACGCTTAATTACCGGTAAAATTCTTGATCCTTAATTCCTATTATGATTAACAATAGAATGGTATAATTTTTTTTTATGTTTAAAGGTTCTGTTATTGAAAAGGAAAAGATAAAATGGTTTGGACAAAGAAATCGTAAGCACGAAGGATAGAAAAAAATGTATATAAAAAAGGGTAAAGAAAAAAGGATAAGAAAAAAGAACAAGAGAAAGGGTTATAACGGGATAATAATGTTACCTATTATTTATTTTTTTTACTCGTCTACTTTGAAGATTATCGTTGTTTTCTTCCGGGCTAATAATGTCTCTAGTCTGGTTCTTTGAAGTGGTTTTACCCCCTACCTTACGTGTCTGGTTACTCCCCCCTCTACCCCTCTTCTACTTCCCCCTCGCCCTCCCCTCCCTCCTTTCCCCACTTTTCTTCCTGCTTTCCATTCCCTATTCACCCTTCCCCTTTCCCTTCATAATTGCTGTCTTTGTGTTTTCTACTGTATCTCCCCCCTTCCCTCCCTACCCCCCAATCCCTCCCGTCCTGTACCCCCCTTCCCCCCAATCCCTCCCCGTCCTATTTACCCCCCCTTCCTCCCCTTATTCTACCGCTATCCTACCTTTACCCCCACCCCCATCCCACCCCAGCCCCTACCCCCCCACCCCCACCCAAACCTCCCTCTCACAGACGCGTGACGTTAATATATCACGGCTTTTTTGATGTGTGTGGGTGCCATAATAACCCCTCTCTCCCTCCTCCCTCCCCACACTCCACTCCCACCCTTTACTTAATCTAGTCCCCCCCTCTAGAGCCATTTTGAAGAGTAATGGCGAATAAGAATAGAGTATGATAATAGTGACCCAAGAGAAGGGTAATTGAGAGTCGAAGATAGATAAATGAAGAGAGAGACAAGAAAATTCAAGGTTGGAGTTCTTACTGTTGCCTTTTATAAGGGTGGAGGATGGAGCAGAGCAGATGCGGGAGTTTGTGTGCGTGTATGTGCGTGTGGAGGGGATATGTGTGCGTTTTGTGTGTGTGTGTGTGGAGGGGATATGTGTGTATGTTGTTTTGTATGTGTGTATGTGTGTGTGGAGGGGATATGTGTGCATGTGTGTGTGTTTTGTGTGTGTGTGTGTGTGTGTGGAGGGGATATGTGTGCGTTTTGTGTGTGTGTGTGTGTGGAGGGGATATGTGTGCGTTTTGTGTGTGTGTGTGTGTGGAGGGGATATGTGTGCATGTGTGTGCGTTGTGTGTGTGTGTGTGGAGGGGATATGTGTGCATGTGTGTGTGTTTTGTGTGTGTGTGTGTGTGTGTGGAGGGGATATGTGTACATGTGTGTGTGTTTTGTGTGTGTGCGTGGGGGAGAAGGGGAGGTATGTGTTTGTGTGTGTATGTGTGTTTGTCCGTTTTGTATGCGTGTATAGTATAGGTCTGTATGTGCATGTGTGTATTTGTTGTTTGTGAATGTGCAGTACGGGTCTGTAAGTGTGTGTATGTGTATACATATGTGTATGTAAAGAGCTGACTTTTATTCAAACTCTCATGTACCTTAAGACGCACACACACACACACACACACACACACACACACACACACACACAAACTCAACCCAACTCGACTCACTCTCCTCTTTTTTTCTCTCTCTCTCCTTCGTCCCCTTTCTCTCTCTCTCCTTCGTCCCCTTTCTCTCCCTCTCCCACTATCGCTCCTACGCGACGAGAAATAGCATCTGACTTCATCTCATATCCTTACTTCAACACTCCTCGCCCCCTCGGCCCCCCTCCTTCTTCTCCTCCTCTTCCCTCGAGTCTCAGTTGATTTATTAAATTTTCTCTTTGATTATCGCGATTTCGTCGTTTTTCCTCCATTTCTTTAAAATTTTGAATTCCGCTGTTATCCCATTTCTTATTTTGTCTCCTCTCTCACTGTTTTAATTATTTTGTCGTAATCTTTCGAATGTTTTTTTTTTTTTATCTCCTTTTCTTATTTCCTACACTCACTATCTTCTTCCCTTACTCTTCTACTTCCCTCCCCTCTACACCATCTCCCTCTTCCTACCCTTTACCCCTCCTCATCCTTCCTCCTTCCACTGCCCTGCCTCTCCTCCTTTTCCTCTCCCTCCTTCCACTCCCTGCCACCCCCCACCCCTGGTATCCCCCTCTTCCTTCTCTCCCTCCACCCCCTGCCACCCCACCCACCCCCTTACCCCACCATCTCCTCCTAACTCTTCTACCCCCCCCCCTAATAAAAAAAAAAAAAAAAAAAAAAAAATCCACCTCTTCCCTCCCTCCCTCCCCCCCTCATCCAACCCCCCCTCTCCTCAAAATCCTTACCTGCTTCCCCCTCTTTCCATCCACCCCCCACCCCACCCCACCCCACCCGCCACACGAGCATTGTGCCGCGCGCTCGAAAGGAGAAAAATAAGCTGTGTTTATAGCCCATAGGCCGAGCTGGCTAAACGGGGATTGTGCTGATGGTGTTGGCGTGTGGGCGTAGGGTGGGCGTAGGATTGTGCTGATGGTGTGGGCGTAGGGTGGGCGTAGGATTGTGCTGATGGTGTGGGCGTGTGGGCGTAGGGTGGGCGTATTGATGGTGTTGGCGTAGTGCGGTCGTAGGGTGGGCGTAGGATTGTGCTGATGGTGTTGGGGTGTGGGCGTAGGGTGGACGTAGGATTGTGCTGATGGTGTTGGCGTTGTGTGGGCGTAGGATTGTGCTGATGGTGTTGGGGGTGTGGGCGTAGGATTGTGCTGATGGTGCTGATGGTGTGGGCGTAGTGTGGGCGTAGGATTGTGCTGATGGTGTAGGCGTAGGATGGGCGTAGGATTGTGCTGATGGTGTTGGGGGTGTGGGCGTAGGGTGGGCGTACGGTTGTGCTGATGGTGTGGGCGTAGGGTGGGCGTACGATTGTGCTGATGGTGTGGGCGTAGTGTGGGCGTAGGGTGGGCGTAGGGTGGGCGTAGGATTGTGCTGATGGTGTAGGCGTAGGATGGGCGTAGGATTGTGCTGATGGTGTTGGCGGTGTGGGCGTAGGGTGGGCGTAAGATTGTGGTAATGGTGCTGGGTTTTGGGTCAGTGTAAGCGGAGTGGCACTGAGTTTTTGGTAAGTGTGGGCGGAGTGGAAGTGAGTTTTGGATCAATGTGGGCGGAGAAGGAGTGAATTTTGGTTTAGTGTGGGCGAAGTTTGGGTAAGTTTTGGATCTGTGTGGGCGGAGTAGGAGGGAGTTTTGGTTTAGTTTGGGCGGAGTGAGGGTGAGTTTTGGATCAGTGTCGGCGGAGTAGGAGTGAATTTTGGATAAGTGTGGGTGGAGTTTGGGTAAGTTTTGGATCTGTGTGGGCGGAGTGGAAGTGTGGTTTGAATCAGTGTGGGCGGAGTAGGAGAATTTTGGTTTAGTTTGGGCGGAGTGTGGGTGAGTTTTGGATCAGTGTGGGCGGAGTGGGAGTGAATTTTGGATAAGTGTGGGCGAAGTTTGGGTAAGTTTTGGATCAGTGTGGGCGGAGTGTGGGTGAGTTTTGAATTAGTGTGGGCAGAGTAGGAGGGAGTTTTGGTTTAGTTTGGGCGGAGTGGGAGTGAATTTTGGATAAGTATGAGCGGAGCTTAGGTGAGTTTTGAATCAGTGTGGGCGGAGTGTAAGTGAATTTTGCTTTAGTGTGAGCGGAGTGAGGGTGAGTTTTGAATCAGTGTGGGCTGAGAAAGAGTGAATTTAAGGTCTGTATGGGCTAAGGTATGATTACCATGTTGGTGATGGCGCCTTTGTAGTTACAGGACCCGGATTTAAGCAAGGGTTTTAGGGGCTGCAACTCAGGGACCTCTGCAGATTACGTGAAAAGTCCTCTCATCCGCAAATGCTGAATCAGCAAAGGTGTTCTTCTCTCGTGAATAGATCTGTGATGTGAACGTCGTACGGTCTTAAGATATTTAGCGTTTTTTTTTTCTCTAAGGGTCTTTATTTATTTTTATTTTACTTTTTTTTATTTTATTATTATTTTTTTATCCGGATTTGTATCGGTTGATGCTTAGACTTGGAAGGCGTACGTCGTTATAAAGGTGAATGATATGGTGATAGATATTTTAGCGGAGTGATGCCTTCAGGATATATATGCTTATATGTATAGTTAGTATTCATAGATAATCATACGTGCTCTCATAAACACAAAATAAGACACACATACACACACATACACACACACACACACACATACACACGCACGGACACACACACACACACACACGCACACACACACACACGCACACACACATACACAAGCATACACAAACAGAAAAACAATCAAACACACATACAGAAGCAAACAAACAAGCCCACAATGATTTTTACTTGCTTTTTCATACATGTATAAGATACATATACCTTTATCACATAACTATGCACATAAGACCTATCTGATCCACAAGAAAACCGCCATCATGCTACAGCAATAAAGACGATATAGCAACGAGATCAAAATGCAAAAAAAAAAAAAAAAAAAAAAAAAAAAAAAAAAAAAAAAAAAAAAGCCAAACCCTCGGAAATTCGTTCACATAAAACACCCTTCCAAAAACCCAAAGGTTATTACCTCTTGAACCAGTTGAAGCAAACTGCAATAAACGGACTTTTTCCTTCTTATTTTTGTTTGTCTTCTTTCTTTCTAAGTCTGAGGAGAAATAGAGAAAAAAAGAAGAAGATGAAGGAGAAGAAGAAGAAGAGGAAGAGAGAGAGAGAGAGAGAGAGAAGGCGAATGACGAGATCGTAATGAAAGATTTTTCCCTCGTAACGCTTCGGAATTTTAGCTTTCTTTTGGTGTTAAGCGTGAGCGACGTGGCAAACTCGGGGCAGTTATGGCGGTGTTGTACAGGTTGATGCTTTGTTGGTATGTTGTGGCCAGACAGCCTTCCTTTATGGTCCAAAAAGCTATAGTACAAGCTCGTGGTTTCGGACATTTAGTAGCCAGGTATTTTTGTGTGTTATTTTAGGATATATTTTTTTTTCTAATTTTATTTTATTTGATGAGTATTCTTATTTTGCATAGCATTGATATATCATATGTTTATTTAATTCAAAAATAAGTCATTCAATTAGCTGATGAATAGGATTTTGTGTAGGTTTTTATTTGGTTCGAAATAAGTAACATAAGTGTCTTTTTTTCAGTTCTCTTTCTTCTTCAGTTGTTTCATCATTTCACTATACATATTTCTCATTTTCTTCCAGCTTTTTCGCATCTTATTTTTTGAAAAATCTTATTTTGATTTGTATGGAATAGATAAACAAAAGAGAGAAGATATTGAATATTTGTGAATGACAGAAGAATAAGGTTGTCATCTATCTGTTTGTCTGTTTGTCTCTCTTTGCTTCTCTCTCTCTCTCTCTTTCTCTGTCGCTCTCTCTCTCTCTTTCTCTGTCACACTCTCTCTCTTTCTCTTCTTTTTCGCTCTCTCTCTTTCTCTCTTTTTCTCTTTCCATCTTTGGCACCTCCTCTTTAACTATTGCCCTCTTTCAAGGTCATGCACGTTGAACCTTACACAACGGACGAAACTGACTCCCTGGCGTCAGTCTCGGCGGCTTGAAAAATGGCGACGATCCCCTTAGACTTTTTCATTTTTTGAAAACACTGTTGGAAGGGGATGGGGTGGGGGGGGGGGGCAGAAAATGGCCACTATCTTTGGCTAGATCTGTATTCGATCCTAGATGGTTTGCAGGTGGAAAAGCGATAGGTGGAGGGGTTTTGGGTGGAGGAGTGAGTCGATGAGTAGTAAGTGGTGGGACCGGTGGTTCGAAGAGCAGGGGGTGGAGGAGCATTGGGTGGAGGAACAGTAGGTGGAGGAACAGTGGGTGAAGGAGAAGTGAGTGGAAGGCCAGTGGGTTGAGGGGAGTAAACAGACGAGCATATAGGTGGAGGAATTAAAGTGAACTGGAGGAGCAGTACATGAAACAAAGAGTAAGCGAAGGAGCATTAGGTGGACTAGTAGCAGTGGAGGAACAGCAAGTGGAAGAGCATTGATTGAAGCCGAGAGGGACAGATCCGGTCAGAGGGGCGGCTAACGACTGCCATAGATCCAGTTGTTAGTGGACAGAGGCTGGTTATGGATCCTGCTGTCACCAGCGGGTTGGGAAGGCACGGGTTTCCACTTCATGGGGGGGGGGGGGGGGGGGGGAGGGGGGTTCCAAATGGGGAGCGGAGAGGAGGCAGAGGGGACGAGGAGAGAGACAAGTTTCCAAATGGGGAGTGGAGAGGAGGCAGAGGGGACGAGGAGAGAGACAAGTTTCCAAATGGGAGCGCAGAGGGAGGCAGAGGGACGAGGAGAGAGACATGTTTCCAAATGGGGAGTGGAGAGGAGGCAGGGGGACGAGAAGACAAGTTTCCAAATGGGTGAGAGGAGAGGGGGCAGAGGGGTTGAGGAGAGAGACAAGTTTCCAAATGGGTGAGAGGAGAGGAGGCAGAGGGGACGAGGAGAGAGACAAGTTTCCAAATGGATGAGAGGAGAGGAGGCAGAGGGGACGAGGAGAGAGACAAGTTTCCAAATGGGTGAGAGGAGAGGAGGCAGAGGGGACGAGGAGAGAGACAAGTTTCCAAATGGGTGAGAGGAGAGGAGGCAGAGGGGACGAGGAGAGAGACAAGTTTCCAAATGGATGAGAGGAGAGGAGGCAGAGGGGACGAGGAGAGAGACAAGTTTCCAAATGGGTGAGAGGAGAGGAGGCAGAGGGGACGAGGAGAGAGACAAGTTTCCAAATGGGTGAGAGGAGAGGAGGCAGAGGGGACCAGGAGAGAGACAAGTTTCCAAATGGGGGGCGCAGAGGAGGCAGAGGGGACGAGGAGAGAGAGACAAGTTTCCAAATGGGTGAGAGGAGAGGAGGCAGAGGGGACAGGAGAGAGACAGGATTTCCAAAATGGTGAGAGGAGAGGAGGCAGAGGGGACGAGGAGAGAGACAAGTTTCCAAATGGATGAGAGGAGAGGAGGCAGAGGGGACAGGGAAGACAAGTTTCCAAATGGGTGAGAGGAGAGGAGCAGAGGGGACGGGGAAGACAAGTTTCCAAATGGAGTGAAGGAGAGAGAGGAGCAGAGGGGACGAGGAGAGAGACAAGTTTCCAAATGGGTGAGAGGAGAGGAGGCAGAGGGGACGAGGAGAGAGACAAGTTTCCAAATGGGTGAGAGGAGAGGAGGCAGAGGGGACGAGGAGAGAGACAAGTTTCCAAATGGGTGAGAGGAGAGGAGGCAGAGGGGACGAGGAGAGAGACAAGTTTCCAAATGGGTGAGAGGAGAGGAGGCAGAGGGGACGAGGAGAGAGACAAGTTTCCAAATGGGTGAGAGGGAGAGGAGGCAGGGGGGACGAGGAGAGACTCAGAAGCAGTTTCCAAATGGAGAGGAGAGGAGGCAGAGGGGACGAGGAGAGAGACAAGTTTCCAAATGGGGAGCGCAGAGGAGGCAGAGGGGACGAGGAGAGAGACAAGTTTCCAAATGGGGAGTGGAGAGGAGGCAGAGGGGACGAGGAGAGAGACAAGTTTCCAAATGGGGAGCGCAGAGGAGGCAGAGGGGACGAGGAGAGAGACAAGTTTCCAAATGGGGAGCGCAGAAGAGGCAGAGGGGACCAGGAGAGAGACAAGTTTCCAAATGGGGGGCGCAGAGGAGGCAGAGGGGACGAGGAGAGAGAGACAAGTTTCCAAATGGGTGAGAGGAGAGGAGTCAGAGGGGACGAGGAGAGAGACAAGTTTCCAAATGGGTGAGAGGAGAGGAGTCAGAGGGGACGAGGAGGAGGAGGAGGAGGAGAGAGACAAGTCTCCAAATGGGGAGCGCAAAGGAGGCAGAGTAGACGAGGAGGAGAACGAGGGAGACAAATTTCCAAATGGGAGAGCGAGTGGCCGTTATTGGAGGAGCATTTGCAGATCGCTGAAAGCAAGATAATGCAAAATTAATTTCGCAAATTAAGTGGGAGTCCATCGCAATCACTCCGACGATGGGGCGTTCAATTTGCAAGAGTTTTCCCTTGCAAATGGAGCATAATTTTGCCTAAAGGGGTTTTATTTTGTATCACTTTCACTCATCTGTGAAATTATGAGAGAGATTACTGGAGGTTTATGTATTTTAGACAAAACGTCCACACTTACATGTATATTTGTATAGTTTTACTGTTTATCTGTTTGTGTTCTTTCCTCTTCTCTCTTCCTCTAACTCCTATTCCACTTATTTCTCTTTTTCTTCTCTTCCTCCCCTCGCCTCTTCTTCTCGTTCTCTGTTTGTCTATCATTTTCATCCGACTCCCTCCTTCCTCTTCCATATTTCTGCCTCTTTCCACCCCATCAATCCCTCCCCTTCCCTCCCTCTCCCTCTCCCCTTCCCTCCCTTCCCTCTCCCTTTCCCTCCCGCCCTGCCGAGGCCTGAAAACAGAAGCCTGAAATGGCCTTTGTGTACCTGTTGTCCATATTGTAAAAACGTATCTATTGTATACGGAATCTTTACAGACCGCCATCTTGTTCCGAGACAGGTGATTGTGCTGAAAGAAGGGGGGTGGGGGGTGAACGAGGGGCGGGTGGGGGGAGGGGGACGCTAAATGGAGGCGATAAGGAGAAAGGAAGGAAAGAAGATATAGAGGAATTAAAGCAATGGCTAATGGATTCTGAAATAAAAAAGGGAGACAGAAAGAGAGAGAATGAGAGATAGGGAGAGAGACAGAATGAGAGAGAGAGAGAGAGAAAGAGGAGAGAGAAGGAGATAGAGAATGCGAGAGAGAGAGAGAGAGCGAGGAAGAGCGAGAGAGAGAATTTAGCTGAAGCAAGGGATATATATCTCTCTCCTTTAATATAATCTCTTCTCCTCCAGCCCCCCTCCCTCCCTCTCTCCTTCCACCCTCCCCTCTCTCTCTTTCTCTCTCTCGCCTCCTTCATCTCTCTCTCTCCCTCTTTCTCTCTTTTCTTCCATCCTCTTCCACTCGTACTCTTTCCTCTCCTCCCCTATTCTCTCTCTCCCCCTCCGTTTCCCTCTCTCTCACGCTCTCCCTTTCCTCACCACCAGCCGTAAGAATAGGCCTGGGTCGTAACTCTCGCCACAGGTGTGCCAAGTAGAATTATGTGCACTAGGTAGATTCAGGCACTAATGGCACCCTCGGGCAAGATAGTCCATCATTCTTTCTTTCTATTCCCCGAGTGGAGTTGATGAGAAAGGAGGGGGGGGGGGACGCGTGGGAATGGAAGGGGATAGAGAAGCATAATTGCAAGGATAGATAAACAAATCGATGGATAGACTAGATGATTAAGTTTGAGTGATGGATTAATCAAAACAATCGACGGATGTGTTGAGAGAGTTCGGCAGATATCCGGGGCTTGATTTTCCGAAGAAAATCAATTGTGATTGAAGGCAAGGATTTGAAGCAAGGCAAATATCAGTTCATTGATCCGTTGTTACATAAAGCTATCCTGTGGTTACAGTTGCTGTGAAATCCGTGTACTGTGAAATTTAGCAAAGGAAATCCCCCTCAAACAGCTTATCTTAACGAGGCGTTTCACTAATTGAATACGTTTTAGTCGTAACGATTAATCAAGGCACCTCAAACGACCCTCAGTCGACCAAACGATCAGTAAATACAACAGCGGTCAATAAAGGGAACGGTTATTGGTAGCTGGACCTCATACTCCATCAGTCTTGTTATATCTCGATCAGTGCTCACAGTTCCACTCTCCTCTTAACTGTAGTTCTACGGAAGTTCGTCTGCTATTCCGGTAAACAAATGACAGTCGGTGATGCATTCGGTGAGTGCGGACCTGCGAGATTTTTTTATTTTTTTATTTTTTTTATTCTGCAGGTAAAAAAATAAAGCTGAAAAGAGGTCACATTCGAGATAAAAATGAAAAAAAAAAAAAAAAAAAAATTATGACTGGGATATTATGTTTTGAATATTTTGTTTTAATTAAAATAAAAAATAGCCAATGACGAATGCATTTATTCATAATCAGGGAGAGTATTATGATCGTTATATTTTAGAATTTGTCCTGCCTTGTCCATAAATTAGGCTGAACAAAGAAAATAATTGACATCAGCCAATCACAGCGCAAGGATGATAACCCAATGAAAACGCGCGGGGAAAAAAAAACAAACAACTTACGATACTTAAGTGCCACCTTGCAGTCCTCACGTCTTCCACTTTTTCTCATCTCCGTAACTCACTTCCCGGTCCTCATCCCACCGACTCATTTCCCGGAACGCATTTCTCTCTCGAGTTCAATATCGGCGATGCGCCCCTAAAACAATTCGTCTTCCGGGTAATCCGTTATCCATGTCACTTCCTCTTTGAGAACCGCCTCGCTTCTAAAGGGCGTTCCGCGGAATGGATAATATCGTGTAATATCGCGAAAGAGTTTTAGGTATTCTGCCTTTTCTTGGTTCGTGTTGTCTAAGGCTTTCTCTTTGATAAAGTCAAGGTTATGTTGGTTTCCTTTCCGTTTCACCTCCTGTCCCTGATGCAATTCTCCGAGCGTCAGCTAA
>BOPN01003340.1:123177-130677 GCA_017312705.2 Penaeus japonicus | reverse complement strand
GAAAGTGACGAATAAATTGAGGCTCGCCAGGATAAGGTTCCTTCCAATCGATAATTCATTTTGCAGTTGCTCTTCCTCGAATTAGTCGGTCTGATTAGATCATCGTTTCACTTAGGAATAAAATTAAAATAGGTGCGAAATGTCCGTAGATTTTTTGGGGTTCGTTTTGTTGTTTCATAACATATTTTTCTTTGGATGCAATACCAGATTACATCCAGATTACATTATCAGTTTATATGTATATATATATATATATATATATATATATATATATTTGTATATATATATACATATATATATATGTAGGTGTATGTGCGTGTGTGTGTGTGTGTGTGTGTGTGTGTGTGTGTGTGTATGTGTGAGAGTGTGTGTGTGCGCGCGCGCGCGTGTGTGTGTGTGTGTGTGTGTGTGTGTGTGTGTGTGTGAGTGAGTGTGTGTGTACATATATATATATTTTTTTCTTTTTTCTCTTTAGAAAAAGTATTTGACATTAAGATCATATATACTGTCTCTCTTTCTCCCCTCAGTCTCCTTCACCTTCTCCCTCTCCTTTCCTATCAAATGACCGAACGCCTCGAGTTAACTTGCAAAGGCAAGCAACCCTCCCCACTTAGTTGAATGCATTATACCAAACATTGCAACTTCAACCCTCTGCTTACGCCCCTTTTACTTGGAAGACCCAGGGACAACATTTAAGACGATTCTTGGGAGCTCAATTCTCTGTCTCTCCCCCTCCCCTCCCCCCCACCTCTCGCTCTCTCTGACCTTCCCCCTTCCTTTCACTGTCTCCCTACCTCTCCCTATGTCTTCCCCCCCTTCTTCCTCTCCCTCTGCCCCCACCCATCCTCTCTCTGTCTCTCTCCCCCTTCCTCTCTCTCTCTGCCCCCCCCCCTATCTCTCTGTCTGTCTTCCCTCTCCTCTCTCTCTCTGCCCCCCCCCCTCCTTCCTCTCACTCTCATTCTTCCCCCCCTCCTCTCTCTGTCTCCCCTGCCCCTTCCCCCCCCTTTTCTCTCACACTTAGAGCCTACGCTTTGCTCTTTTTTTTCTTTTTTTTTCTGAAAATATGTGCAAGCAGGAAGGCAGGCAGGCAAACACCGAAGGCATTTGAGCTCCACGAAAAGTTTATGGGCGAATCATAGTATGTGTATGTGTGTGCATGAGGGAAGGAGGGAGGGTGGGGGTGATATGAGTAATGGAGTAAGGGTTGGGGAGGGCAGGGGATGGGGGGGGGGGGGTGATTATGCCTTCTCCAAGGGCTGATTCACTGTAACGGGGTTGACGAGATATGTCCCAAGCCATTTGTCGCAATGAAAATTTTATGAATGGACGAGTCAGACGGCAACTGAATGAGGAGGAGTAATAGTTGTAAAGTGGTCCTAATGTGCGGCCCAGCAACCCAGCTCCTTTACAACCCCCCCTCCCCCATCTCCCTTCTCCCCCCCCTCTTTATCCAACACCCCCCTCCTCCCTCCTCCCCTCTCTCTTAGCCTCAACCCCTTCTCATCATATCTCTCCTCTCCTGTGTAGGCTGAGCTGTTTCTTATTATTGTTATTATTACCAGAGTTATCTTAATGTCTGTTAAGTGATATTTCCGTGTTGACTTTTTTATTTTTTATATCTTTTGTGTGTGATCATTTGCTGTGTGTTATCATATTACGACTTTATTTGAGAAGGATCTATTTAAATATTCTCGTTTGACATGTTCAAAATGTAAGGCAATCTTTATTGCTGATTTAGATAACAAATATTTTAATATAATTTTCCTGCACATAAATTTATGTTTATAAAACCGCTATTCGGTATTATATGTTGCCCTCTTTACAGTGGTAGATTTATTTGTGGTATTGTTCAAATCATAAAAGGTATGAATGAGTCTGAATGTCATTGAACAGCACGTATTTGGGGCGGTTCGAATAGTCTTCATTCATTTATATTGTTACTACTTATTCCTCTGCATTTAGAACTACAGCTTCTGAGACTATTACCAGTACTGGTGTTATTGCTCCCTTTATTAAAGTTGTCAGCTTTATTATGTTACTATTACTCTCAGTAGTATCAGTAGTTGAAGTTGAGGCAACACAACCATAATAACCAATAATGATAGTTATACTAACGATATCATTAGTAATAGTGATAATGATAATAATAACACGGATAATGATAATTCTGATAACAATAAAAGTGATGATAATAATGACTTTAATGATAATGATAATAGTAATCATGATAATCATAATGATAATCATGATAATGGTAACAGTGATAATAAGTTGATAGTTATGATCAAATTGATTATGGCTTTAACGCATTGATAGCGGAAGTAGTACTGTAGTAATGATGATAATCATACCAAAGATTATATATATATATATATATATATATATATATATATATATATATATATATATGATCATCAAAATAATAGCTATGATGATGATTACAAAGACAGTATACAGCAACTCATAGTAATACGAATGATAAGACCAACAACGAAGATTTTAAACCCATCAGCTTCAACATCCTGGCGGTGATCATCAAAGTGCAACCTTTACAATTGGCTTAAGGAACAGAAGAGCAAAGCAATGTGCAATTGGGGGGCTTGCGGCACGTTCGCCATCCTTTTCATTTTCCTTTTTTTTCTCTCTCTCTTTTCTTATCATTATTATTATGATGATGATGATGACAGAACTCCCTCTGCAATGATTTTCGATAATGCAATTTTTGAATTCCACGTCACGTCCGCCTCACTCTTTTCTCCTCCTCCGTCCCGCCAGACGTCGCCTCTTGGGTGTGTAATCATGGCGATGAATGGAGAGAAGAGGAGGAGGAAGAGGAAGGGAAGAAGAAGAAGAACAACAAGGGGGATGGGAGCGGAGAGGAAAAGCAGAATGATAATAATTGGATGAGGTAGAGGAGGAGGAAGAAGGGTGAGGATGAGAGTGAGGATGAGGAGAAGGAGAAAAAAATAGCAATAAGGGGGATTATAAGTAGAAGAAAGAAGGAGAGGAGGAAGAGGGGGAGGGAAGGGAAAGAAAAAGAGGAGGATGAGCAGGGGTGGAAGGAATAAGAGAAGAAGGAGAAGGAGAATGGGATAACAATGGGTGTCAAGTCTTATTTTTGTTTATTCTATTGCTGGTGAGAGATGCTAATCCTTAAGAGGATTATCACATGACAGTTATAATGATGAAGATGACCATAACCTTGATAATGTTGATTAATGTGATGACAAAGACAATTATAATAATGGTGATGATAATGCCAATAGCAATGATAATCTATATCCTCATTACCATATTCCATTAAGATTAATCTTAATTGCAGTATCAGTAGTAACAGAGGTAGTAATCTAAGAAATAAAAACAATTACTAATGACAAAGAAACATAAACACAAATCCTTACAATACATCACATTGATAATCATAGCAATACGAACAGTTCCAGAAGTGATAAATCTAAACCTACTACATCTATGGCGTCAACGATTCCTCTTTATAGTGGCACTGGAAATACCATTAAGACATTAGCGTAACTTACAACACTGACCATATAATAGGGACACTACCATAGCTATGTTACTATGTTTAAGACTGCTTAACTGGCACTGAATGGCCATAATAAAGCGGCGGGGACAGTGGCTGCCGTGCGATGTCATCATAAACATTGCCATCGCGTTATCTGACTTTTCTGACTTATGTATATATCATTTGTATTACTGTATTGCTGATAAGAACAAAGTGCGTGAACAGTCAGCGTAGGCGTAATTCACTGGACGGATGAGGTCAGTTGAATAACAATGGCATTTATTCAGATTGAAGACGCCTTACGGTTTGATGTTATTTAGCGCGGCCACTGACATACGGTCCACGCACACGCACGCATCTGCCCATTCTCACACACGTGTATGTTTGTGTGTATGTACGTGCGTATGTGTGTAAGAGTGTATATATGTATTTGCATATACGTATTTATACATGTCCTTTTCATATACACATACATATACGTATGCATAGACGTATACGCATATACATACAAATTCAAATACAAGAACTTGTAAATTCATAAATACACACAAATACATATTCATACATAGATATAATCCATCTGTTTATTTGTATGCATGTATGCGCGTAAATACACACAAACGAATACCAACACATAGCCAACATAACTAGATACCTTTCTGTACATTTTTCTTCCTTTCCTC
This sequence comes from Penaeus japonicus, assembly GCA_017312705.2. NCBI lineage: Eukaryota > Metazoa > Arthropoda > Malacostraca > Decapoda > Penaeidae > Penaeus > Penaeus japonicus. The sequence goes on along the minus strand of BOPN01003340.1, from coordinate 126,471 downwards.
TCTTATTGATTATATTTCCCCTTATCTTCCTTTTCCTATTTGTTTTCCATCATTGCAAAAACCTATGATGGTGTGCGTGCGACGACCACCAGCTCCGCGTAAAATGCGTTTATCCAAAGCAAATTGCTTTCGAGTGTTTAAATTAAAGGTGTACTCACATCCCCAAGCAAGAGTCAGAGCACAAGACTGCGTTGTGTTGTGAGTACGTGCTTGCGCTTTGTCCGTGCTTGGGGAAAAGCAGATTCGTCTTATTCGTCAAACGATATGATACTTCAGACCTGTTTTAGGATGAATGAGCTGAATGAATGAAATAATTCTTTGGGTTTTCATGTAGATGTGACTCGAATCTGATCGATGGAAAGGGATCGGTATTGTAAAGGTGATCGTAATAAGTGTGGTTGCGATAGTGCATGTGGTGTTATTAATTGTAGTGATCACAGCGCTGTTTATGATGATGTTAATGATACTGATAATGGTTGTAATAATTATGAGGATGGTAATGATAGTGATGATGATATTAATGGTAATAGTGATCATAATAATGATAGTGATAATAAAAATCATGATAATAAGGATAAGAATAATGAAGAGAGCGATAATAATAATAAAAATGATGTCAATAATAATTGTAAGAATGCCGATAATGCTTAAGATAATGATAATCATACAAATAAGGATACTGATGATAATGGTAACAACAATAAAGATAATTATAATGATAATGGTAACAACAATAAAGATAATTATAATGATAATGGTAACAACAATAAGGATAATTATAATGATAATTATAGCAATACAAGTAGTAGCGACAAACATAACATTAAAATAACCACCAGTAAAAGAGAAAATGATAATACACTCATAAAAACATTTTGAGTTCTAACCCTGTCTCCATGATCTCTTCTCCCTTCTGCCGGTGTGTTGGAAGGGGAATAGATTCGCTACATTTTATATAGAATTTTAGTCCTGTAGATGCAGGCCTTTTAGTTGGGTTCTGCAGTCTCTTTTGATGGAATTTTGCGATGTTATTAAATCACTTTGAAAGGGAGGAGAATTAAACACACGCACGCACGCACACACACACACGCACACATACACATACGCACACACAGACAGAAACACATATATGTATGTCTTTGTAGGTATGTCAGTATATATACCTCTTTTTAGTCGACACAGTACCCCTTTTTACTAATGTATGAATACCATTGATATTGTTCTGTAATTGATTATCTTATTATGTATGTGTAGCCACGGTATTGCCGACAGAAATTAACATTAAGATAATAATGATAATTGTTACAGGAACAATGATAATCATACATTCACAAAAGGAGGTACTGAGGTAATCCCCCACTACAAAAATCTCCACTGAGTGAAGATTACGATTTCAGTGGCCACACAAACTGGAATCCTTTAGATGCAAGAAATTCGTTGACCTAATTTGATATTGGATCAATGGATTACCTAATATTCAGCATCGCTTTAGTAATTATCGCAACTTGGATGACTGTTCTCTAAAGGATGAATTCTATTATGGAAACTGAAATTATCTGGCTTCTTTATTTGACGATTTTCAGATCATTAAAGATAAATGTGATTATTTTTAGTTTATGTGCCGTTAATTAGATTCCCGAGAAGATAACATATTTCAATATGAATCACATATCATTCGGGAAATCGGAAAAGATTGAAAAAAAATATTTTTATTTATCCTAAACCAAAGATACACTTAAAAAAGTTCCTATCGGCGTCATTGCAGATTATTTTTTTGTATGTAGACATCAAAAGTTTTTTTTGTTTTTTTTTATATCTGGCATTTCGTAATTTTCTGCATGAAAAGTTAATCGAATGAACAAAGGTAGTGGGGGAAAAGTTTACGGTATTTGAAGATTTTATAATCTTTTCTCAACTTTCTCTAGTCAATAATGAATAAATGCATAGACGAATTAAAAAATAAAAGAATGGAACCAAACTTAGCTGCTATGGATTTTACAACTGAAAAAAATGTGAATGAAAATCAGGCGAAGAAGTTAAAACTAGGAATTCCGTTTAGAAAATTACAGTATATATCACTACGCTTAAGATAGCACTTATGCGGACTGCATTGTTGTCTCTCTCTCTCTTTCTCTCCCTCCTCCCCCCCCTCTCCCTCTCTCTTCCTCTCCCTCCTTCCCTCCCTCTCCCTCATTTCCACTTCCTCTATCCCACCTCTCCCTCAAACCCTACCTTTCCCCCTCTCCCTTCCTCCCTCCTTCCCTTCATCTCTCCCCCTCCCTCCCTCCCTCTCTCTCTATTTCTCTCTCTCTCTCTCTCTCTCCCTCCCCCCCTCCCTCCCTCCTTTCATCTCCCTCTCCCTCCCTCCCTCTCCCTTCCTCCCTCTCTCTCTCTCTCTCTCTCTCTCATCTATTTAAACTTTGGTGGCAAAATGTACCAAGTGGGAGTCGTGTTCTTAAAACTGAAAACGCGACTGCAAAAAGTTACATTGCAATACAAGAGATATACAAGCTTTTATCTTGTGATGTAATAAAAGTTACGATGATAATATAAAAAAAAAAATTGAAAAAACAACAACAAGCAAAATGAAACTACTGTGCAACACAAAGTACATGCAAGTTTCAATCACATAATATCATCACAATTAATACACAAGAAGATAAAAACAAACAAACTTCCGCACATTAGAGACCCATGATGTTGACGAAGGTGATAACCTGAAGGGGAAATGATGATTTATTAAACTGGAACAATACCGTTGTTATTCTAGAGCTAATGGAATCCATTCAATTCTTTCTATTAGGTCATATGTTTCGGAAGGGAGGGAGAGGGAAATAGAGGGAGGTAGGGTGGGAGGGAGAGAAGGAGGGAGGGAGGAAGGGAGGGAGGGAGAGGGAAAGAGAGGGAGGTAGGGAGGGAGGGAGAGGGAGGTAGGGAGGGTTGGAGAGGGAAAGAGAGAGAGAGAGAGAGAGAGAGTGCGAGATAGAAAGGGAGGTAGAGGTAGAGAGAGAGAGAAAGGAAGAGAGAGAGTGACTGCGAGAGAGGGATCGAGAGAGAGAGAGGGAGAAAGAGAGAGAGAGACGGAAGGAGGGAGGGAGAAGGAGAGAGGGATAGAGAGAAAGAAAAAAAGAGAGAGGACAGGAGGGAATGGGGAGGGAAGGAGGGAAGGAGAGAGAGAGAGAGAGAGAGAGAGAGAGAGAGGTTCGAAGCATATTTGCATATACTAATGGTGAAGAGGAATAAGATAAATGGTCTTACTAATGATAATTAAAAGTATATATAAAAAAAACAATG
>BOPN01003340.1:105677-108177 GCA_017312705.2 Penaeus japonicus | reverse complement strand
CAAAACGAGAGAAATAACACACCCATCGGCTTCACTCTCCCTAGGGTGTTGGTGCGAGGGGTAGAGAGGGAGGAAACGTGACTGAGTGTTAAAGCATGTTTATTCTTGTCGTCAATACACCAAATGTCGGGCTACACACACACTACACACCGGTGGGGTTCTTTAGCGGGGTTCAATGTGTGGGGGGGGAACTTGCGTGTATGGGAATGCTGCGATGGAGGTCGAAGTTTGTGTTCACGTATTCCCTCTGGTTGATAGTTATGTAATACGCGTAGGTTGCATAAGGTATCTGCTTTGATAGATTGATAGAAATGCACGTATGCAGACAAACCGCTCTTAGACAAATGCTTGCAGGACAAGCAGGCAAAGAGAGATATGATGAATAAATAGATTGCTAGAAATGTATGGATATAGATCGATAGACACTGAAGTAGATAGAAGGATATACAGATAGATATATAGGTGGGTGGATAGGTCGGTAAGGAGGAAAGAGAGAGAGAGAGAGAGAGAGAGAGAGAGAGAGAGAGAGAGAGAGAGAGAGAGAGAGAGAGAGAGAGAGAGAGAGAGAGAGAGAGAGAGAGATAAAGATAGAGATAGAGATAGAGATAGATAGATAGATAGATAGAGAGAGAGATAGATAGAGAGAGAGAGATAATGGAACGAAGTGAGATAGATAGATAGATAGATAGATAGATAGAGAGAGAGAGAGAGAGAGAGAGAGAACGGAACGGAGTGAGATAGATAAATAGATATATAGATAGAGAGAGAGAGAGAGAACGCGAGAGAGAGAGAGGCGGGAGGGCCTGAAGAAGTACACTTTAAATTCAAGATAAATGCTTTACGAATCTCACTTACCGATTCTCCATGAGTCAAACCGGAGACTCAGTGTAAATGTGGAAAATCATTTCCTTCCAACGGGGTCCTAACAATGTTAAACATTTAGAGCGGTCGACAAAGTTTCCCCTTTGCCGTTATTTCGTTTTCGCTTCATGAAAGTCGGCAGCAAAAAATGTACTCGAGACACTTCGCGGTCAGAGCAGTTTCCTGGGAGTGGGCTTGTGTGTGGCTTATTAGGAAAGGCTTATTTTCCTGCAGATACTCTTTGTATATCTTTAATTAGAGGTATGCGGGTTGATATGATTAGGCACGGGTATACAGTATTGCAAATACTGAAGGAAAATGAGGTATTGACACATACAGAGGAATAAGGGATACATTGATAAAAGTATACTAACCCTTGCGCAAGAATGAAAGGCTAAATGAACACACACATACAAAGGGACACACCTATAAAGTTAACCTGGACTCAGTCACTAATTCGAATTCTGTGTGACATGAATTAGTGCAGGTGACTGAAAAAACAAAACAAAAATAACAAAAACCGTACGTTCACCTGGATTTTGAAACTGTTCTGGCGTCTTCCAGCTAACTCCTTTTGAGTATGGTGTTTTTTAATGTTATTTTCCTTTTCTTTCTTTCTTTCTTTCTTTATTATTATTATTATTATCATTTTTTTTTTTTTTTTTTTTTTTTTTTGCTGGGGTTTTGCCAACACGGTAGAATGCTTTGCTATTCAGTAGAGAAACATTCTATTATTTGTAAGGGGAAAAGGGGACCTACTTAGTGACAAGACTCAGGTATAGCCAGGAGGGTGAACTCGGTGCCTCCAATACAAACAATGCAATTCTGTGTTGTGAAAGTACCGATAAATGTTTCCTTAGAAGTAATGAGATTTCGTATGGTTTACAGTCCACAAACGGGCCATGAAGGGAAATTATAAGTTTAGTATAAAAGGAAAGAACAATTCCGTGTGTCTTGAGCATTGAGTTTGTTAAAAGAAATAGATGGTTTCCACTCTTTTTTTTTTCTTTTTTTTTAGCTTTTCTGTGTGCTTTTCGGAATGGAGGAAGCAAGTATAGGCGACGAGAAACAGGGATTAAAAGTGTAAGAAAGAATAGAGGAGGAGAGGGGAGAGGTCGAGAGAGGAAAAGGAGATAAAAATAAAAGGCAGATAAAGGAAGTTCATGGAATACATATCGAACAAAGAAAAACATTTTTTAAAGAAAAAAAAGAGAAAAACAAAGAAAAGACATTGATAAAAGAATAAAGAGAGAAAAAGATAGAGAGGAAACAGTGGTATTAGGAAAGGAAAAATGAGAGAGGGAGAATGAATACAACGGCAAAAGTGAAAGGGAAAGAAAGACCCAAAATAAATATTAAAGAAAGAGGGAGAAAGAGGAGAATAGACAAAAATCGAAACCAAGATAACCGAAAGGTAAAAAAAAGAAGAAGAAAAAAATAACAAGAAAACCAAAAGAAAGAACAATAAAAAGAGAAGACAAAAAAAAAAGAAAAACAATAAATAAATATAAAACAAATAAAAATGGAAAGATCGAAGAAAGAAACGAAAGGAAGAAGGAAGTCCACAAGAGCCTTCCCTCTCCCTCTACCCCCCCCCCACATAAGGCAGTAGGGGGTGGGGTGGGGTGGGGAGTATGGA
>BOPN01003340.1:80000-85000 GCA_017312705.2 Penaeus japonicus | reverse complement strand
CTTCGAGTGCCAGCCCTGAGATCGCGTCGAGCCATATGAGAGCAAGTGGCGCTTCCAGCACATGGTTGTTTGTGTTCGAGCGTCGGTGACTGCCTGTGCCTCCTCCAGGACGACCTTGACACTCCGTGGGTGGCGAGGGCGAGCAGGGTGCCGGGTGTCACAGGTGGTGTGGCACTCCGCTGGACCCACCGCTAGCTAGTTCGGCGAAGCATTGATCTGCAAGAGAAACTGAAGGAGGAGGAGGAGGAGAAGCTGGGTGAATTTTTTATTTCTCCTTCCCTTATCAAGTGCGAGCAGCAGCGTGACAACAACACCTGCCACTTAAGTGTCGTCCTCCAGCCCACGGGACCACTGCTCGTCACCTGCTGAATCGTGCATAAGGAACCCGTGGCGAGAGAATGCGCTTCGTGACCCTCCGTTCGGGGACTGGAGTGCCGATTGCCTCTTCTTGGGATATGTTGCTCGAGTGATGGTTGTGTGAGTGTGTGGTGTACAGTCCTCCCCCCCCCCCTATACAGTATCGGTGTCAGTTTAGAAATATCGGAAATATCTCCAACGGTATTCCTTTCCCATTCATATTTTATACGCACAGTAGTGTTAGTGTCCGCTGCAGAACCTCGGACTTGACCCTTGACTTGACCCCTAGCTGTGCAAGGTCACTAAACGAAGGCGACTCCCAAAGCAACAACCCCTGATCAATACAGGCGTAAAACAGCATCAACAGACTGCTCACGAGTGCTTGGTGCTGCCCGTGAGACCTCCCCCACCACCCCCCCTTCGAACCCCCTACCCCCCCAATACCCCCTCTACTCATTCAACCAACCCCCCCCCCCTTACCCCCCTTTTAAAGAACCCCAACCCCCCAACCCCCCCACCACCCACCCCTCCCTAACCCCACCTACCCCTACCCCGACTCAAGGCCCACCTCCTTGCTGAAGGTCAGGATGCACCTCCGACACCGACCGCCTCGCGTACACCTCCAGGAACAACTCGACAGCCGATTCCTCCAGGAGGAGTAGTAACAGGAGCCAGTTCTCCCGCTCGACAGAACCTCAGAACCGCAACGCCGCCTCGCAGAACCACGACCATGGCCCCGACGAACCAGCAACAGCAACAGGAACAGACGAGACCCAATGCCAGCAAAAAGGTACGAGTACAGCGGCTCGAGTTTATTCGTCTCTCTCCTTTCCTCATTTGATTGAGTTTATTCGTCTCTCTCCCTTCCTCCTTTTTATTGAGTTTATTCGTCTCTCTCCCTTCCTCCTTTTCATTGAGTTTATTCGTCTCTCTCCCTTCCTCCTTCCATTGAGTTTATTCGTCTCTCTCCCTTCCTCCTTCCATTGAGTTTATTCGTCTCTCTCCCTTCCTTACTTCATTGAGTTTATTCGTCTCTCTCCCTTCCTCCTTTCATTGAGTTTATTCGTCTCTCTCCCTTCCTCATTTGATTGAGTTTATTCGTCTCTCTCCCTTCCTTACTTCATTGAGTTTATTCGTCTCTCTCCCTTCCTCATTTCATTGTGTTTATTCGTCTCTCTCTCCCTTCCTCATTCCATTGAGTTTATTCGTCTCTCCCCCTTCCTCATTTCCCTGGCTTTTTTGGGACTACGAGGAGTTAATGCCTGTGTATATTTCCTCTGTTTCGATTATCAGACGGTTTTCGGAAACGCCTAGGGGGCTACGTAGCAGAATGGGCTACGTAGCAGAATGGGCTACGTAGCAGAATGGGCTACGTAGCAAAATTGGCTACGTAGCAGAATGGGCTACGTAGCAGAATGGGCTATGTGTAGCTAGGGAAGATATAACTGATGTTGTTATTCATAGCGTTGTATTGTATTTTATTATGTATTATTTCGTGTCGTTGTTTTCATTATGATTGTCATGCCTCTTATCTTGCAATGCTTTAGATACTCTTAAACATTGCTACTGTTGCTACTGCTACTACTGCTATCACTACTACTACAAGAACTACCACTACTTATACTGATACTATTACTACTGATATTACTACTACTACTACCACTGCTGCAATTACTACTATTACTACTACGACTACTTCTACTACTATTACTACTTCGACTACTACTACTACTACTAAGACTACGACTACAACGACAAATACTGCTACTACTACTATACTACCATTACTACCACTACCACTACAACTACTGCTACTACTATTACTTCTATTAATACTACTGCTACTACTACAACAACAACAACAGCAACTGCCACTATTACTACTACTACTACTACCATAATTAACACTACCTACCATTATCAATACTTCTGCTACTACCACTTCTGTTACCTCGATCGATGCAACTATTAGTACTGAGATTATAAATGTAATTGCTATTATTGGTATCATTAGCATTATTATTATTACCAATATTGTTGTCACTGATATTACTTAAATTGATATTATTTATACTATTATTAGTAGTTATGTTGTTATTATTGTTATTATTAATATCATTTTTATTATTATTAATATTATTATTATTATAACGATTATTATTATCATTATTATTATAATCATCATCATTGTTATCATTATCATTATTTTCTTTATTATCATTATTGTAATAATTATTATCATTATCAATATTATTATTGTTGTTGTTATCATCATCACTATTATTATCATTATTAATGTTATGATTATGGTGATGATAATGATGACGATAATAACGATGCTAATGTCAATGACTATTATTTTTTATATTTATATTTTATCATTTTTATCTCTATTATCATTCTTTTCATTATTATTATCATTACTGTCATATTGTCATCCTTATCATTATCATAGCTTCTATTCTTATTATCATCATTATTATTATTATCATAATTATTATTAGTATCATAACCATTTTTATCAATATTATTGTTATTGATAATAATACTATAGTTATTATCTTCATCATTATCATTGGTATTTTTTTTTCCTTTTTATTATTATCACAATACTTATTGTTATTATTATTATCATTATTATTATCATTATCATTGTTATCACGATTATTGTTATCATTATCATCATTGTTATTATTATTATTGTTGTTGTTGTTGTTGTTGTAATTATTACTATTATTATCATCATTATTATTACCATTATTACTAGTATCATTATCGTTATTATTTTTATCATTATCATTATTATTATCATCAGTATTATCATTAACATTATCATTATTATCATTACAATAACAGAATCATTATTGTTATGTTATTATGTTATTATTATAGTCACTACTTCTATTTTCATTATTATCATCATGAATATTATTATTATACATATTATCATTATTATTGTTATTATTATTATTATTATTATTATTATTATTATTATTATGATTATTATCATTATCATTATCATCATCATCATTATTATCATTACTAAAGTTCTTCTTATCATTATGATTATTATCAACATTATCAATATCATTATTGTAATTATCGTTATCCCGATTGTCATCATTATCTTTATTATTACTAAGATTATTATTATCATTATTATTGTTACAAGTATGATTGTTCTTTTTATTATAATTTTAATTTTTCATTTGCCTTTTATTGCTTCTTCATTATCATTATTGATATTATCATTATTATCATTGTCATTTTCATCATTATCATTATTATTATTCATATTGCCATTATCATTATCAATTTTTGTATCATTATTATTTAAAAAAATATTGTTATTATCATTTTTATTATTGCTATCATCATTATTGTTGTTGTTATAGATACTGTTATTATTGCTATTATCATTATTTTTCTTTATTGTTGTTATTATTAGTAGTATCATTATAATGATCATTGTTATCATTATTGTTGTTGTTGTATTTGGTATGTTATCATGATTATGATAATCATTATTATAATTATCTTTATCATCACTGTTTTGATAATTACTATCGTTATTGTTATTATTCTCATTATCATAATTATGATTATAATGATACTAACAATAATAAGGATAATTATAACAATGATAATGGTGATCTTAATGAAAAAATAATGATGATATTGACGATGATTATCAATTATTGTTATTATTAGTGTTATCATCATCTTCATCATTGTTGTTGTTTTGTTATCCTTATTGTCATTATCATTACCATTATCATCACCATCATTATCAATATTTTATTTATGATAATGAAAAATGGTAATACTGTTAATAATCAATATTATTATGTTATCATTATCATTATTATCAGCAATATCATCATTGTCATTATTATATTACCATTACTGCCATTATTTTTACTATTGATATCATTATATTTTATCAATATTATCATTATAGTTATTATTATTATGACCATTATCTTCATTATCGTTATGATTATCATCATTATTATTTTCATTGCCATTATCCTGATTGGTGTTATCATAGTTATTTTGATAAGAGGGATAATTATGATGCTGATAATGAGGATAAAAATAATAATAATTACTAAAGTCATGATAATTTTATATATCATTATCACTGTCATTATTGTCATCATAAGCCAGGCACCAAAATCCAGGTAGTGTTTTCTAGAAAATTCTAGAAAATTGTTTATCGTAGAAAGAACATTATCTAAGACGAGCAAACAAGTCCCAGTCTCCTGTAGTCATTACCAACATCAAAGACATTATCATAATCATAATCCTCAATATATTGATTTCCTATTACTCTCTTTCTCATTCCTCTGCCATTCGAACTATGTCGAGTCGAGTAAACATTCCACTGAAGGAAGGAATGAAAGTTTTATTAATAGACGAAAATATTTTGATGGCATTCCCATGCAACCGATTATAAACCCACGCTTTTATCTCACGCCGCTGTCAAGAGTGTGTGCCGTCAAGCACTTAAATTTTCTTGTCTTTCTTAGAGGGGAGGGTTGGGGGGGTAGGTGGGTGGGTGGAAGGGTGGAAAGGGGGTGATGGTGGGGGTGGGAAGGGGGGGAGGGTGGTGGGGAGGAAGGGTTAAGAAGAGGAGGAGA
>BOPN01003340.1:67500-70000 GCA_017312705.2 Penaeus japonicus | reverse complement strand
ATGAGACGAAGAAGGGGAAAGAAGGGGAGAAGAAGGAGGAAGGAAGGGAATATTGGTGAAGCGAGGAGAAGGGAAAGGGGAGGGAAAAATGAAAGGGAAGGAAGAAGGAAAGAGTGAAAGAAAGAAACAGATATCGAGAGGAAGGGAAGATAGAAAAGAAGGAAGAAAGAGAAAAAGAGAGAAGAGAAGAAGAAGAGAGAGAAGGGAAGGTGAAAAGGAGGGAACGAAGAGAAAGAGAGAGAAGAAGGGAAAGCGAAAGTAAGGGAAGAAGGAGAGAGTGAAAGACAGATAAAGATAGAGAGAAGAAGGGAAAGATGATGTTGATGATTCATCTGCCATCTTGTTAATAGAGCCTGGCTTTGCTTCTTCATCCGCCTCCCCCGCCCCCCCCCCCCCACCGTCCTCTCTCTCCCTCAATCTGCTCACGAACCGTCTGATCTTTCTTTCTCATTCTCTTGCTCTCTCTCTCTTTCTTTTTTCTCTCTCGTTTTCTCTTTCTATCTTTGTCTTTCTCTCAATCTCGTTATCTCTCTCTTCTTTCGTTTTCCCTCTTCTTCTTTTTCTCTCTCTCACTCTCTCTATCTCTGTCTGTCTCTCTCTCTCTCTCTCTCTCTCTCTCTCTGATTCTCTCTCTCTCTCTCTCTCTCTCTCTCTCTCTCTCTCTCTCTCTCTCTCTGATTCTCTCTCTCTCTCTCTCTCTCTCTCTCTCTCTCTCTCTCTTTCTCTCTCTCCCCCTCTTTATCTATTTTTGTCTATCCATCTCTCTATCTAACATTTTATCTCAAATCTAAAAACAGAAAAATCTAAAAAAACAAACAAACAAACGAATCTCCACAAAACATCCCTACCCTCTCGAACTTCTCCCAACAACAACAAAAACAAAAACAAAAACAACAACAAAAAACAGAATCTCCCTCTCGAACTTCTCCTAACATCAACAACAACAACAAAAACAACAACAACATAAACAAAAACAACGACACCAGCAAAAAAAAAGACCCCAGTACTCAGAGACAAACCGAATCCCAATACCACAGACATTACTTTGATCTTCACCTTCAACCAACACACAGAACCTCCCTCGACGTCTGCGGGAGAGGAATTGGTGGAGGAGAAAATTTATGCTGGCTTGGTTCTCCATTAGGCTGTTGTTGTGGAGTGTGTGTGTTTGAGGGTGAGGGTGAGGGGGTAGGGGGTAGGGGGTAGGGGGAGGGGGTAGGGGGTAGGGGGGAGGGGTAAGGGGTTGGGGGAGGTTGGTTGTTTGTGTGTAGGGGGGGTGAAGGGGGTGACGGGGGAGTGTTTGGGGGATGTTGGGGGGTTGTGTGGGTTTGTTTGTGTGTGTGTGTGTGGATGTGTGGGTTTGTTTGTTTGTGTTTGTTTGTTTGTGTGTGGGGGAGTGGAAGTTTGTGTGTGTTTGTGTCTGTTTGTATGTGTGTGTGTGTGTGTATGAGAGAGAGAAGAGAGAGAGAGAGAGAGAGAGAGAGAGAGAGAGAGAGAGAGAGAGAGAGAGAGAGAGAGAGAGAGAGAGAGAGAGAGAGAGAGAGAGAGAGAGAGAGAAAGAGAAAAAGAGAGAGAAAGAGAGATAGAGAAAGAGATAAAGAAACAAAAATAGAAAAATAGATAGACATATAGAAAGAGAAAGAGAAAAAGAAAAAGAGAGAAAAAGAAAAAGAAAGAGAGAGAGAGAGAGAGAGAGAGAGAGAGAGAGAGAGAGAGAGAGAGAGAGAGAGAGAGAGAGAGAGAGAGAGAGAGAGAGAGAGAGAGAGAGAGAGAGAGAGAGAGAGAGAGAGAGAGAGAGAGAGAGAGAGAGAGAGAGAGAGAGAGAGAGAGAGAAAGAGAGAATCCCCGAGTACGGAAAAATGTACACGACCCAAAGTTATAACGGCAGAAGCTGTGGCGTAAGAAGTCGTCGGCCCACAAGAGCCACGATGGCAGTTGCGGCGACTTCCCTTCATGACATATGTTGCAGGTCAGCGCCACACGCCGTTGCACGCATACCTGGCAACCATCAAGACTTTTGAGGTCATCTCCAGGGGACGAGGAAGCATCTTCATCTTTTCGTGTAGCAGACAGGGGGAGGTCTTGTGTACGTATGCACGTGTGTGTCTGTTTGTTTAGGTGTGTTTGAAATGATGAAGAGGGGCGGGGGGGGAGATAGCGAGGGGAGGAGGGGGCGTGAGGGGTGGGGGGGGGGGGAGGCGCGGGGGTGGGGGGGGAGGCGTGGGGGTGATGGGGCGGGGGAGGCTGGGGGTGGGGGTTGGGGAGATGGGGGCGGGAGGAAGGGGGAGGGAATGAAGGAAAAGCTTTGAAAAAGTGGGAGAAAAAAAATAGATATATATCTAACAGATGCTCAACCCTTGGCTTTCCTCTTTCCTCCTCTCTCCTTCTCTCTCTCTCTGTCTCTCTCTCTCTCTCTCTCTCTCTCTCTCTCTCTCTCTCTCTCTCTATCTATCTATCTATCTATCTATCTATCTATCTCCTCTCCATCCTCCCCCAAGCC
>BOPN01003340.1:52500-55000 GCA_017312705.2 Penaeus japonicus | reverse complement strand
GGAAGAAAAATAAAGGAGAGTAAGAGCAGGGGGAGGGGGGAAGGGGAAGGCGGGAGGGGAAGGGAAGGAGAGAAGGAAGGGGGAGGGAGATAAAGAAAGGTAGGGGGGGAGAAGGAAGGTGGTTAAGAGAAGGAGTGAGAGAGAAAGTGAGAAAATGGAATGATAGCAAGTAAGAAAAGAAAAGGAGGGAGAAAAGAGAGAGAGGGAGGGAGAGAGAGAGAGAGAGAGAGAGAGAGAGAGAGAGAGAGAGAGAGAGAGAGAGAGAGAGAGAGAGAGAGAGAGAGAGAGAGAGAGAGAGAGAGAGAGAGAGAGAGAGAGAGAGAAAGAAAGCGAGAGAGAGAGAGAGAGAGAGAGAGAGAGAGGGAGAGATAGATAGATAGATAGATAGATAGATAGATAGAGATAGAGAGAGAGAGAGAGAGAGAGAGAGAGAGAGAGAGAGAGAGAGAGAGAGAGAGAGAGAGAGGGAGAGAGAGAGAGAGAGAGAGAGAGAGAGAGAGAGAGAGAGAGAGAGAGAGAGAGAGAGAGAGAGAGAGAGAGAGAGAGAGAGAGAGAGAGAGAGAGAGAGAGAGAGAGAGAGAGAGAGAGAGAGAGAAGGAGACAGGTAGATAAAGAGAGAGAGAGAATGAAAGAGATGGGAGACAGGGATAAGAGAGAGATGATTAGTAAGATGATAATGATAATAATTGACGATAATGGATGATAATAATGATAATAATAGACATGGCTATTAAGGTCGTTGATGCAAGCCTTCGTTGACATGAAAGAAATAAAATTACTATAATGACAATAATGATATCATAACATAAATCTTTTAAATAATAAGAGAAACATGAAGATATATTTTCTAAAATCACGTGATTCTGCAAATACATGTAATTCTTTTCAAACTCTCTTCCTCCCTTTTCTCCTTCCTTCTCATTATCTCATTTCGATGTCTCTTTCCTACACATAATTCTTTTTTCTTCTTCCTCTTCTTCTTCTCCTTCTTTTTATTTTTCTTGCTTTCTTCATTCTTTCTTATTTTTCTTTTTCCTTTTTCTTCTCCTTCATCTTCTTTTTCTATTTCATCTTCACCTTTTTTTCGTCTTTTTTCTCTTCTTTCTTCTCTCATATTCATCTTCTTCTGCTCCACCTCTTCTTCCTCCCTCTTCTTTTTCAATCACCCTCTTCCTCTGCTAGTTCTCATCCACCCCCACCCCTTCCCCCAACCCTTCCACGCCTCACTATCTCTGCCCCCTCCCCCCGCCTCCTCTCCTCTTCCTCTTCCTTCTCGCACCTGGGATGGGCAGACAGGACGACCCCCTCCCCCTCCCTTTCGCCCCCTCCCCCCCATCCTAAATCATAACCCCCTCCCCCTTTTCCTTCTCCTATCCCCCCCCACTCTTCCTCTCTCCCCCCACGCACATCCCCCTAACACCTTATCCAACCCTCCCACCCCCCACCCTGTCCTTTTCCTCCCTTCCCTCTCTCCTGTTCCCTCTCATCCTCTTCATGTCCCCCTATTCCCATCCCCCCCCTCCCTTCCCCTTACTCTCCCCCTTCCATCCTTCACTCACTCCCTCCCCTTCCCTCTTTATCTTCCCCTTCCCATCCCCTTTACCCTCCTCCCATCTCCCTCCTTAACCCTCCCCTTCCCCATCCCCTTCTTTACCTCCCCTTCCCATCTCCCTCTTTACCCTCCCCCTTCCCATCCCCTTCTTTACCTCCCCTTCCCATCTTCCTTTACCTCCTTCCCATTCCTCTTACCTCTCCCCACCATCCTTCACTCCTCCCTCCCTTCCCTCTTTACCCTCTCCCTCCCATCTTCCTCTTACCCTCGCCCTTCCCATCCCCCTCTTTACCTCCCCTTCCCTCTCTTTACCTCTCCCCTTCCCATCCCCCTTCTTTACCTCCTCCCCATTCCTTTCCATCTCCTTCTTTACCCTCCCCCTTCCTATCCCCTCCCCGTCTTTACTCCCTCCCCATCTCATCCCCTCTCTTTACCCCCTCCCCCATCCTTTCCCATCCCCCTCTTTACCCTCCCCCTTCCCATCTCCCTCTTTACCCTCCCCACATCCCTTCACTCCTCCTCCCCTTCCCCTTTCTTTACCTCCCCTCCCATCTTCCTCTTTACCCCTCGCCCTTCAATCCCCCTTTTCTTACCCTCCTCTCTCTCATCCTTTCTTACCCCCTCCTCCCCCCTCCCCCTCCCCTCCTCCTATCTTGCTCCATCATTTGGCCGCTGCAATAAATAATGGCGCGTTGCTGATTACCATATTATGCGCAGGTGTTGTGGACGACTGTTGTGTGTCTGGACGAGGAGGAGGAGGAGGAGGAGGAATAGGGGGAGGAGGGGGAAGGGGAGGAGGTGGAGGAGGAGGAGGAGGTGGTGGTGGTGGAGGAGGAGGAGGAGGAGGAGGGGGAGGAGGAGGAGGAGGAGGAGGAGGAGGAGGAGGAGGAAGAAGAAGAAGAAGAAGAAGAAGAAGAAGAAGAAGAAGAAGAGGAGGAGGAGGAGGAG
>BOPN01003340.1:17500-20000 GCA_017312705.2 Penaeus japonicus | reverse complement strand
AGTGGATCATGCTTTCTAAACGCCCCATCCCCTCTTTCTACCCCCCTCTTCCCTCCCCCCCCTGCGTTTAATCCCCCCCCCCCCTATGATTCAGCCCTTTCCATTACCCTTTAATCTACTTGCAGTCCACAACTCTTAATCTCCTCACATACTGCTCTCTCCCTTTTCATATTACTTTTAAAGTGGTGTTCACCTGTTATCCGCATCCCATTCGTAAACTCTCATCGTATTGACACGTCGATAATTTTTTTTTTTTTTTGTTTTTTTTTTTTTTTTTTTTTTTTTTTCGTTTTTTTTTTTTTTTTTTTTTTTTTTTTGAAGTGGTCGGACTTGAGTTAAGATTCATTCTCTATTACTATCTATTTTGTTTGTTTGTTATTGTTGTTGTTCCTCTGGTAGAATTACGTTACACCTGACGTTTGCCATATCTACAATCTGTTTTTTTTTTCTTGTCGTGGCCGCGGTGCGTAATCACCCCAGCAAGTATATTACATGCAATCTGTACATGCAATCTCCGCCTGCTTCTTGCAATGACAGTACTTACTAGTTGTAACTCTATGGTCTTCCTGCAACGCGCTCTGGTCGTAATATCAACGCTTCCAGTGGCATATCCTAGCCCAAGGTCTGGCCTAGACAGATCCGTCGTGTCGTATAGTCTGCCCTAGCTTGATCCATCGGGTTTCATAGTCTGCACTTGATAGATTCGTCGTACCCCATAGTCTGCCATGGGAAGATCAATCTTGCTCCATAGCTTGCCATAGGAAGATCAGTCTTGCCCCATACTCTGCCCTATCCCGAGTCCAACCCTTAGTATAACCTCCATAGCATAAAGCTCTCGAGATGATTCCTAGTTCATCTGGTAGGCGGAGGCGGCACGGACCGAGCCAAGCTGTGATAGCGAGGTCCGCCATTCCGCTTGCAATCAACACGCTCAGCTGCGCCATTTTCAAGAATATGAATGTAAATTTCTCTCATTCCTGAAGCCCATTCCGATAGTGCATTGCCTCGGGCGGCGTGCCACGGGTCAAGAGGACCGACCTGGATGGGCGTAGGGACCCGGATGATACATCGAGCTGCTGTAGCGACCGCCGCTAATTAATTCGGGACAACTCCAACTGCGCCCGGGATCTGCGGACGCGAATTTCGGTCCGCGGGATTTATGGCGTGGCGTATTTTTAGGGAATAACCGGAAGTTATGGATGGGTATAGGTAGGGGATGAGGATAGGGGTGGGGGGTGGGTAGGGGACGGGAGTGCCTTTTTTTTATCTTTTTAATGAGGAATGATCCCCCTCATTCTCCCCTCTCTTCTCTTCTCTTCTCTCTTCCACAAGCACGCAGAGACGCGTTACAAAGGGTAAAATGCACGATTTGATCATGTCCTACAGTCCTAAATCAGATCGGATTAACCACTGAACGGACCGTAAAACGTGCTAAACCCTCATTAAGTGACACGACTGGAAAGTCACAGGTAAGAAGGTTCAAGATGGCGGGCAGCTCAGAGCTCTCGAGACCAGGAAGCAAGAACATATGTCTTGCTTTTGACTTCATGCGGACCTTGGGAGAAGCCACAGAGAGCGTGAAGCTTGTGGTGACAGCTGGTGAGCTTCGCCGCGTCTCGTATTCGTCTAAATACCCGCAGTAAACAAGCTCACAACAGCATATATGACGTCATAAAACCCGGGGAGGTGAGGGGACAGGGAGGAGGTAGAATTAAGTGAAAGAGGAAAGGGGAGAGAGAGAGATTGCAGAGGGAGAGTAAGGAGTAAGGAGTAGGGGTGAGGGGAGAGAAGAGACCTAGGGGAGAGGGGAGTAAGGTGTAGGGGTGAGGGGGAGAGAAGAGACATAGGGGAGAGTAGGGGGAAGGAAGGGGAAGGAAGAGGGAGGAAGGAAGGAGGGGCAGGGGAAAGAGGAGACATAGGTAGTCTCTAGCTGTTTATATCACATTAAGAAGGTCGTTATCCGTCTAGAGCCAACAGCTATCGTCCCGAAAGGAGTCGAGACATCTATATATTCCCATAAGATTCGACAGCAACAAGTGGAGGAGGGAGACGACGAAGAGAGAGAGAAAAAAAAAGGACAAAAGATATAGTTTCTCGCTTAAAAATTGCTGCGTTCACACGGTCGGCTGGAAGCGATTCAGGCTATCATGGATGACACCTGAAATTCTTCCGCCATTATCCAACGTTTCAATTGGATTCACTTCGTCCCATTTTGGTAAGATATATAAAGAGATAGAGAGAGAGAGGGAATGATTTGCATGATAAATCTCTTCCCTCTATTCTCTCTCTCTCTCTTTCTTTCCCCTCCTCTCTCGCTCTCTCTCTCTCTCTCTCTCTCTCTCTCTCTCTCTCTCTCCCTCCCTCTCGATACATTGCTAACCATTTCTTGTTCTCTCTCTCTCTCTCTCTCTTTCTCTCTCTCTCTCTCTCTCTCTCTCTCTCTCTCTCTCTCTCTCTCTCGCTCTCTCTCCCCCCTCCTCTCACTCTCACTTCTTTTTCT
>BOPN01003340.1:0-5000 GCA_017312705.2 Penaeus japonicus | reverse complement strand
TATATATATATATAAATGTGTATGGCAAAGGAAGTAGAGCATATTTGTAATCAATAATACTTTATTTTGATATTAAAACTTGAGGATATATATATATATATATATATATATAAATCTCAAGGCTATGCATGTATTCTCACCCCATTCATGCAGCCCACATACACTCATATCAACACATTCAACATATTTCAAAAACTGTTATCCCTTTATAATTATAATTATGGTGCAAAACCTTTCTACATCCTTAATATCCTATGTTTTTTTGTGTTTTTTACTATGTATAAACATAAATGGAATTACTTATTTCTTTCTTTCTATCTATTTTTCTTTTATTTGTATATATTTCCTTGTTTAACTGTTATCTATATCTATCTGATTAGTTAACCGTTATCATGCGTATCACAGCAACCTCGTACATTGCTGTGGTATTTTTAGCAATTGCATTTATACAGATCTGAAAATCAAATCCTTTTCTTCCATATCATGTACGATTTCCCTGTATTCAAAAACTATGTCAGCAAAAGCTGGCGTCCGTTAGTGAAATGATTCCTCTATTGTCAAGAAATAAATATGTATATCTGTTCCTATCTTTTGCAATTTTCGAATTTTTCCCATGTTGCACCATCAGTTGCATCTCTGATGAATATCCGATAGCCTGCTCTGATAACTGATAAGAGAGAGAGAAATAGATAGATAGATAGATAGATAGATAGATAGAGAGAGAGAGAGAGAGAGAGAGAGAGAGAGAGAGAGAGAGAGAGAGAGAGAGAGAGAGAGAGAGAGAGAGAGAGAGAGAGAGCAAGAGAGAGAGAGAGAGAGAGATAGAGAGAGAGATAAAGAGAGAGAGAGAGAGATAAAGAGAGAGAGAGACAGAGAGCGAAAGAGAGGGTTGAAAAACAGAGACAGAGAAAGAAAGAAAGAGAAAGAGAGAGAACAAAAACAAAAGGAAGCATAAGAAAAAAAACAACAAAAAAACGGAAAAAATAAAACCGTATAAAAAAAATAAAAAAAAAAAACAGGAAAAGAACCTCACACAGGAAAAAAAAAAAACATATAAAAGAATGAGTGAAGGAAAGTGAGAGAGAGAGAAAACTCATCAACCCGTAGCATTAGCGCTGGCATCGATCCCTGCCTGCAAAGTGCCAAGGTCAAGGAGAGAGAGAGAAAAAAAGGGGGGAGGGGGAGGGGGGAGTAGCTCCTCTTTCGTGCCTCCGGGTGGGGGAGGGAGGGAGGGAGGGAGGGGGAGGGGGGGTTAAGGTGGTGGCGTCGGCTTAACGAGGGAGTCTGGTAGGCCTAGTGGGATTTCCGGATGACAGTACTTTGATTTGTTTTACGGGAGGAGGGGGGGAGGGGGTTAGCGTGGAGGGGGGGGGGTAGGGGAGGTGGAGGTAGAAAGTAGTTTGCTTTTTTCCTGTTTTTTTTTATCTATTCATTTATTATTTTTTCCTCTTTTTTCCGCATTTTTTCCCTCTCTCTCTACCTTATTTTCTTTTTGTTATTTAATATTCATCATTCTTCCTATTACTATTTATTTAATTGATTTTACTTTTCTTTTTTTTCTGGATAGACAGATGAGCAGAAATATAGAGATAGATAAGTACAAACAAGCGGATGGATAGCTATGCCGAAAGATGCAGAAAGATAGAGAGAAAGAGATAGATAGATAGATAGGAAGAGAGAGAAAGAGATAGATAGATAGATAGGAAGAGACAGAAAGAGAGAGAGAGAGAGAAAGAGAGAGAGAGAGAGAGAGAGAGAGAGAGAGAGAGAGAGAGAGAGAGAGAGAGAGAGAGAGAGAGAGAGAGAGAGAGAGAGAGAGAGATAGATAGATAGATAGATAGATAGAGAAAGAGAGAGAGAGAGAGAGAGAGAGAAAGAGAGAGAAAAGGAAGGGGTAGGAGAGAAAGAAAAGAAAGAGACATACAGACAAACAACAGAAAATAAAAAAGGAAGAGAAAGACATAGAAATGTCGAGTAGAGTGGACAGGAGGAGGAGGAGGAGAGGAGGGGGTAATAGATAAGAACAGGCCCCTCCCCCTTCCTCCCTACCCCCTACCCCTTTCTGTTCCCTATTCCCATCTCCCCTCCCCCTTCCTATTCCCCCTATTCCCATCCCCTTCCCTCCCCCTCCCCCTTCCTATTCCCTGTTCCCACCCCCATCCCCCCTCCCCCTTCCTATTCCCCCTATTCCCCTCCCCTCTCCCCCTCCCTATTCCCCCTATTCCCATCCCCCCTCCCCCTTCCCCCTTCCTATTCCCTATTCCCATCCCCCCTCCCCCTTCCCCCTTCCTATTCCGCATATTCCCATCCCCACTCCCCCCTCCCCCCTCCGCCTTCCTATTCCCCCTATTCCCATCCCCTCTCCCCCTTCCTATTCCCCCTATTCCCCTCCCCTCTCCCCCTTCCTATTCCCCCTATTCCCCTTCCCTCTCCCCCTTCCTATTCCCTATTCCCCCCCCCTTCCTATTCCCCCTATTCCCATCCCCCCTCCCCCTTCCCCCTTCATATTCCCCCTATTCCCATCCCCTCCCCTCCCCCTCCTCCGCTTTCCTATTCCCCCTATTCCCTATTCCCACTCAACACTCAGTCTCACTCAGTCAAAGGGGATCCTCCCAAAAGAACGCTTTACAAACATAAGGACATAATCGGATAATCTTAACTTAACTAAAGCATAGGACCCTCAGGCAGGACAAGGGGCGGGGGTGGGGGTGGGGGGGATTGAGGGGAATGGAGGGAGGAGAGAAGGTGAGAGAGAATATATGATAAAGGTATGGTGGGAATTATGGAATGGGGAGAAGAAGGAGGGGAGGGAGGGGAAGGAGGAAGAGAGTGAGTGGGATGGGAGGATGGGACGGAAGGGGAGATAGGGAAAGGGTATGGAAGGAAGGGAGGGGGAAAGGGAGAAAGGGATGGAGGGAGGGAAGTAGGAAGAGAGGGAGTGGGATGGGAAGATGGACGTAAGGGGCGAGAGTGAAAGGGGATGGGAGGACGGAAAGGGAAAAGGGAAGGAGAGAGAGGAGAAGGAGGTAGGAAGGGAGGGGGAATATGGAATTGAGGTCTAGAGGGAAGGAAGGAGGGAGGAAGTGAAGTTTGGATGGATGGAGGGAGGAAAGAAAAGAGGGAGAAAAAAAGGGAGGAAGTGAGGTTCGGAGGGAGGGCAAGAGAGGAGATAAAGGAGAACGGGAGAAAGGAAGAGAGGAAGGGACGGAAGGTGGGAAGGAGAGAGAGAGAGAGAGAGAGAGAGAAGCCAAAGGAGATCCAGACCCGCTGTTCGCCCAGGCAGGATATTAGCATGGTAGAATGACGGCCCTGATTTTGCACTGGTTGGATGGATGCCTCAGCCGGCTATTAGCTCTGCCTGGACATTACCGGGAACAGGATATTAGTAAGGCATATAAGGCTGGTGGAATAACGTTGGTCAGTGTTTCGGTTGGTATGCTTGCTTTGGACGATTCTGTTGGTATGTCTGTTGCGAATGTTTCGGTTGGTAGGTCTGTTGTGAAGGCCTCGGTTGGTATGTCTGTTGTAAGTGAATGCCATGTTTGGTATGTCTGTTGTGAATGCCTTGTTTGGTATGTCTGTTGCGAATGCTTCGGTTGGTATGTCTGTTGTGAATGCTTCGGTTGATAAGTCTGTTGTATGGGTGATTTGAACACTTTAATTGGTATGTCTGTTGTGAAAGTTTTGATTAATGCTTATGTTGTGAAATGTTTGGTTGGTATTTGTATGGAAAGTTTCGGTTGGCATTCCTGTTTTGCCATTCCTGATTTTTGAAAGCTTCGGTTGGTATTTCCGTTGTGAAAGATTAAGCTGGTATTGAAAGCTTCCGTTAGACTTTCTGTTGTGAAATCTTCGTTGGTGTACCTATAGTAATAGGTTCGATTGGTATACCTGTTGTGAAAGTAATCTTTTTTTAAGGATTTCGTTAATATTTCAGTTGCGAAAATATCTCGGTTGATTTTTCTGTTATGAAAGGTTCTGTTAGTATGTCTGCTGTGAATGCTTGCGTCGGTGTCTCTGTTGTAAATACCTTTTGTTTGCCTGTTTGTGTCTTTTTTATTGTTTCATTGGTGATTCTCTTTCTGATTCTCTCTCTCTCTCTATCTATCTATCTATCTATCTATCTCTCTCTCTATCTATCTCTTTCTGTCTCTCCATGTGTGTGTGTGTGTGTGTGTGTGTGTGTGTGTTTAAACCGAAGTCCATAAAACGAAAGCCTTTCCTCTTCCTCTTTCTTCCTGCCTTCCCTTTAACCTTTGAGGACAAAATTGGAAAAGCCAAAGGGGGAGCCGTCATGACGTCTTGGACTTGCGCTCGACAGGACATCAAATTGGATCAAGGAAACTGGCAAGAAGGCGGTCGAGCTGACAGCCTCCTTCTAAGGATATCAACTTTGCGGGATAGTTTCCTTACTTTCGCCTCCCAGGAATGACGATTGCTTGACAAGACGGTCCAAGCACTGCAAGCACAGAACAAGGAGCTCGGAATGAATTCTTGGGACAGCCGTTTGCGAAAAACTTGTGAGGAAAAGCTGGCGAGATGATGGAACACATTTTTTTGTATTTATGTTTGAGGATGGAAGCACCTGGGATGGGATGTTCGTTCATGCAATGCAGTTATAACTATTGTTGCAAATTCAACCAAATTGGTGGTGCATTCTTGATTACACTCAGACATGCTACACCCCCCTCCCCCCCCCCTCCTCTAAGATAAAAGACCTAGTAATTGGAGTCAGGGGGAAGTAGCTGCATTTAGCTGAGTTTCCCCTCCTCCCCCAAAAAATGTTTCATACATTCCGGTAAAACTTGTGTCCCTTAATAGATCGGTTGAGGGAACGAGCGCGTGTGTTTTCTATTGGAAACTGGGGAACGAATGTCTAACAAACTGATTAGTGGGAATAAGTGGAAAGGGGAAATGACGAACGAAAATCGGGAAAAAGGTTATTGTCTTTTTCTGTTTTCTGTTTTGGTCATTCTTCAATTATGCCACCGTCGTTTTTT
>BOPN01003339.1:152935-155435 GCA_017312705.2 Penaeus japonicus | reverse complement strand
TCTCTAGATTAAGCACTTGAGATATGTTTTCTAGATTATGCACTTGATATATGTTCTCTAGATTAAGCACTTGAGATATGTTTTCGAGATTATGCAGTAGAATTATGTTCTCTAGATCATTCACTAGATATATGTTCTCTAGATTATGCACTTGATATATGTTCTCTAGATTATGCACTAGAAATATGATCTCTAGATTATTCACTAAATATATGTTCTCTAGATTATGCACTAGATATATGTTCTCTCTCTATATGTTCTCTAGCTTATGCACAGGATAAATGTTCTCTAAATCATGCACTAGATATATGTTCTCTAGATTATGCACTTTATATATGTTCTCTAGATTATGCCCTTGATATATGTTCTGTAGATTATGCCCTTGATATATGTTCTGTAGATTATGCCCTTGATATATGTTCTCTAGATTATGCCCTTGATATATGTTCTGTAGATTATGCCCTTGATATATGTTCTGTAGATTATGCACTTGATATATGTTCTGTAGATTATGCACTTGATATATGTTCTCTAGATTATGCCCTTGATATATGTTCTGTAGATAATGCCCTTGATATATGTTCTCTATATTATGCACTTGATATATGTTCTCTAGATTATGCACTTGATATATGTTCTCTAGATTATACACTAGATATTTGTTCTCTAGATTAGGCACTTGATATATGTTCTCTAGATTTTGCACTTGATATATGTTCTCTAGATTATGAACTAAATATAGGTTCTCTAGAATATGCACTTGATATACTGGGAAAATTAATAGACAATTTGTTGGATTCTTCACTTTTTTTATCTTTAACACCTCATATCTTCACAAATATATTACTTACATTGCCTATTTTTTGTAATAATGCAGAGAAATCTTTAATCTACATAAAATTATATAATGATTATACTATTTTTAAATGATAAGAATCATGTTTTTGAATTGTTACTCGTCTCCACACAAAATTACCTTGACCCTCAGCCTTGTGTTCTTAAACCATTTCCAAACATATCCACGTTCCCGGAATTCTGGTTTCCGGTTACTAATCATTGTTTACATTACCTAATGTGTGTGCCAATGTCCCAGTATCAATTGACCCATAATTATTTGTAGAAGTCATTAAGGATAACCTGTTGAAGCATCATGGGCAGAGGAAAAGACTTGAGTCAGGCTGATTTTTCAGCAATCGAAATTTATCTACAAGAAACATCCCTCGACTGTAAAGAAATCGCCCATAAAGTTGGTGTATCATTATCTAGTGTGTCCGGAGTGAAAAGGAAGATTGAAAATATCGAAAATTACGAGCCAAAAGGTGTTGGAAAGTGTGGAAGGAAATCCTGTACCACCCCAAGACAGGAGAGCATTCTCGCTGATATGGTAAGAAAAGATTGTTCAAAGTCGTCAAGACAACTAGCAGCTGACTCAGTGGACTATGATGTACAATGTACACCCTCAGCTGTTAGAAAAAAGCTTAATAAGCTGGGTTACCGTGCCTGTAGGCCAACTAGAGTGCCCAAGACTAACTGAGGCCATGAGGAAGAAAAGGCTGGCTTAGACCAAAGCACACAGCCACTGGACATCTGATGACTGGGAAAAGGTTAATATGCATTAAATTTAGCTGAATTCGTTGTTTTTCTACACAAATAAATTAAAATAAATATTTCTCTAAATAAAATAGCGAATATTTCATGTCTGATTCAAGATGCTGCATCTAAATGGAAAAAAAATGTCTTTGTTCCAATTCATGTTTGATGAAACCCACTTGAAGACTGGGGTTTACAAGCTGTAATTTAAGTTTGAGTGAAAAAAAATCAATTAATTTGTTTTGTTTGCATCCAGGTATGTTTCTCTGATGAATCAATGATGGAAATACTGAGTGATAGGCGAAAATTCGTGAGGAGGACGTCAAAAGAGAAGGACCACCCTGACTGTCAGAAGACTGCAGTCAAGTTCCCTTCCAAAGTCATGGTTTGGTCCATCATATCTGCACAAGGTACAGGTCGTTTAGAGATCGTGGATGGCGCTCTGAATCAAGACGGATACCTTAAAATAATAGATAAACGCCTGGTACCCCAATTTCGTAAATGGTTTCCTGACAATAACGGAATATTCATGCATAACGGGGCCCCATGTCACACAGTCAGGAGAGTTTCTAGTCATCTAAAAGATCTTAACATCAAAGTGCTTGATTGGCCTGGAAATAGCCCAGATATGAATCCTATTGAAGGTTTATGGAAAGACTTAAAAGATGAAGTCAGCAAAATTGAATGTACCAACAGAGTACAGCTCATCCAGCGGTTGATAGAGGTTTGGCACAGAAATCCAGATATCAGGAACAAAGCACATGACTACATTAGAAGCATGCCAAGACATGTTGAAGCAGTTATTAGAGCCAAAGGAGGTCCCACAAAATACTGAGATGATATATGTATAAAGGAAAAACAATAAAACATATCTACTGTCTAAAAATTTCCTTCTGTCAATAAAAATGTG
>BOPN01003339.1:142935-147935 GCA_017312705.2 Penaeus japonicus | reverse complement strand
CTATAACACGTGTGAGATAACCTATTTCGTGCACATGTATATCAAGAAGAAAATTGATTTCAGATTGAATGTCTCAGACGTGATTCAGACGTGCATCTGTTTACGGTATTGATTAATCGATCTTCAAATACAAATCCGATTCCTGAATGGAATCACGTGGAAGACTCGAATCCAATTCCCACTTTGAGGAAGACCAAATGCGTTTGCTTTGATCTTCCATCTCGCACTGCATTTCAGTATTATTATCATTAATTATTATTGGAGTATTATTATTATTATTATTAATTATCTCTTTAAAACTCACTAAGATCGAATCTTACTGAGTTTTAAAGAGACCAGGACATGTAAGGTCGGAAACAGAATTAAATATTTAGTAACGCTTTCACTGTATATGTCTACCGGGGAAGGTAACGGAGGTCATTGCCTTGAGTGCACAAAGGTAAACAAACTCTCTTTTAAGCGGTAAGAGGCCTACGATATGGGAAAAATTTGTTTTACAAGACTGATGTTCTTTTTTTTCTGTAAGGCTAAACTCTAACTCTATCTCTCTCTCTCATATATATACACATGTATATAACTATATATACATATATATGTATATTTATATATATTAACATATATATATATATACATATATATATATATACATGTATGTATACATATACACATTTACATACGTACATATGTATACATATATATGTATATATATGTAAATATACATATATATATATATATACATATACACATTTACATACATACATATGTATACATATATATGTATATATATATATATATATATATGTAAATATACATATATATATGTATATATATATATATATATATGTATATATATATATATATATATATATATATATATATATATATATATGTGTGTGTGTGTGTGTGTGTGTGTGTGTGTGTGGTGTGTGTGTATATATATATATATATATATATATATATATATATATATATGTGTGTGTGTGTGTGTGTGTGTGTGTGTGTGTGTGTGTGTGTGTGTGTGTGTGTGTGTGTGTGTGTGTGTGTGTGTGTCTGTATATCAGTATGTTTATATACATCTATATACATACATATATTTATACACACACACACACATATATATATATATATATATATATATATATATATATACATATATATGTATATATTTACACACATATACACATACGCGCGCGCACACACACACACACATATATATATACATATACACACATATGTCAGAATCGGTTATGATCGTTCACATTTTTTAAGTATTGAAATGTCATACTGACGGTTACTTCACTTCATTGAGTCGCATGTACGATATTATCAATAAAAAAAATAATTTGCATATATCAAGTTAACTCCTGCAGTAAAGCAAAATAGTAATTTGAAATAGCCTCCAATAATTTAAACTGCAACTGTCGAATAAACAAAGAAAGGAAAACAAGGGCTTCTCTGGATGCCCGATATTATCAATAGAAAATTGAATTTGTATATGCCAAGTTTTAGCGTTAATAACTCCTGCAATAAAGCAAAATAGTAATTTGAAATAGCCTCCTATAATTTAAACTGCACGTGTCGAATAACCAAGGAAAGGAAAACAAGGGCTTCTCTGGATGCCCGTTTTCTTTAATTAAGGCGATCTCTTCGTAGACAGGTGGGGCCTGTTGGGAATCCCTTTTTGTCTCTGTTTTAAGGGTGAATCGAATAGCTAGGATAACAAACTATATTCCAAAATGTACGTAATGGAAAGGGCTTCACACTTAGTTTGGGATTTAGTATTCAAGACCTTCATTAAGACAAATATCTCTTAGTAAACACAATAATTGATCGGAGACGCATCAACGGCTAGGAGCCATTAGCCCCAAGCCTTGCCTCCAACGGTTTTTATTTTTTGAATTAGATTCGTGATAAAGATCGTGGTAGGCATAGCTGACAACCAATAGTGATACTTATGTTATTATCCGGTATGAATTAAGAAAACAAAGTGAAGAAAATACTAAAGACAGACCGCAAAGGATAGGGAAATAAAGGCTACAGATAACGGTCATATGTTCTCCGAGGACATATGACCTAGTGGTAAAAGATTTTGGGAGAATATATTGAAAATATTGTGAGCCCAACATAAAATTTCATCCGGTAAGGCAGTAAAATAAAAGAGCGAAATAAATATTAATGTACTCAATGATTCCTAGTTTAGTCCGCAAATTTTGAAAATAATAGACCCAGCTAGATGCTAACTGTTTCAAAGCTCTTCTGTTTTTTCTCGAGTTGTTTGTACCTTAAATAATTGACAAATGAAGAAAATGAGAATCGTAATTGTTCTTATCATAACCCGTATACAAGAGAGAGAGAGAGAGAAAAAAAAGCCACAACTACGTGCCTCGTAGACCAACAATGACAGCACCATGTTTTATTATTATTATTATTTTTTTCTCTTATATGAGTAAATCTCGGACAAATTAAGTCTGACATGTGGCGGCAGTTGAGGTGACAAAATTTAAATCTGACACTGCACACACACACACACACACACATACACACACACACACACGTTACAATAGTTAATCTGATCAGCCATTGTCAAGTTGTAATATGTAAATGCAGTATTTTGGAATAAGGGTATTAATAAGACTTGTTATCTTAATAACTCAAGAATCGTATTTGACGGGTTTCGCTGGCAGTCTTATTCGGAAATGTATAATTGGTGAAATGACAAAACAAATATATATATATATATATATATATATATATATATATATATATATACATATACATATACTTATACATATACATATACTTATACTTATACATATACATACACATACATACACACATACACACACACACACATATATATATATATATATATACATATATATATATATATATATATATATATATATATACATATATATATATATATATATATATATATATATATATATATATATATATATATATATATATATATATACGTATACATATACATACATACATCGAAATATATATATATATATATATATATATATATATATATATATATATATATATATATATACATATATATATATATATATATATATATATACTTATACATATATATATATATATATATATATATATATATATATATATATATATATATATATATACTTATACATACATACATCCATACATATATATATATATATATATATATATATATATATATATATCTGTATATATATATATAGATAGATAGATAGATAGATAGATATATCAGAGGTGCTGATGGTTTAGCTGACGTCCGTAATATGTGGCGTATTATCCGCATAAGCGATGTTGCCACGACATTGGATGATTTGAATCTTCCACGCGGGTGTCTTCGTCGAGATGTATACAGTTTCCTTTGTTTTCCCTTTTCTGCTATTTATCATGGTTATTAGATGCCCCACCTCATCTACATGTGCCACAATGGCGTTAGCAGCTAGGGCGGGCAGTCGTTAGCGTGCCGACCAAAGACTTTATAGGAAAGATGGGAAAGCTCACATAGCCGCATCGGCCACATACATTTTAGTGTTCGGCTCTGTTGACATAGCTGTAAGGTCTTGTAAAATATATGTGAGCCCAAATAGGAACTAAGATTGGGGTGAGGATAACTTATGATACCTCATCCTTTTGAGATGTATGTAATCACTTGTCTCAATAAACTCGTCAAAGTCAAAAGTCTCACCAGTCAGTCCACGCTAATACAGACGGGCTCACCTCAATGCATATAAGCCCGGCGAAGCACCTGCTCCGCAAACCTAGCTTATCCCAAATCATGGCGTTGGAAGCCTTGAGGGCAGCTTGATGTTCGCCGATCCCGGTGCTGAAACCCCGTCCTGCTTCACCGTAAGGAGGTTCGTCCCACACACTGCAAGGGATGCAGTTGCCGGCTCTGCTGCTTGTGAGTGGCTTCTTGTTCCTTATCAAATCTCCTGTTTTCGTGCCGGACGTGGTTGATACATAAATGCTAGTACCAAAGGGCCTGGCTGCTGGTCGCCTCGATGCTCGGAGGAAATATCAAGTATCCTAAGGGAGCAAGATCGGTTCTTGCTCTGGTTATAATGGTCACCGCTTTCCTTTTGAGGTTGAGCAGGAAACCTCAGTGGTATTTTAGCTATGGATTTGTTTATCATCATTTTATCATGTTTATTATTATTGCAGATATTGCTATCAATATTATAATCATGATATTATTATTGTCATTGGTATCATCATTACAATCGTTATCATTGTCATTTATATCATCACTACTATTATCATTATTATTGTCATGATCATCATCACCATTATTGATTATATCATTATTGTTATAATTATTCTCATTATGCTTTTAGGGGTGAGATTTTTTTTCTTTTTCTTTTTTCTTTTTCTTTACCCTTTCTTCTCCGTGCGAGGGACGGATTAAGAAACATTTTTCATATTGGAATTATTATATTTCGTTGCTTTTATTATTATACTCCCCACGACCTTGCAATTCGTAAATCTATTTTTTGAAATAATGATGGTATTAATTGTAGCAAAGGTAATGATAATAGTTTTAACAATACTCAGGATGGTAATATGATGATGGTGATGATATTAATCATAATAATGTTAATGATCATGATAATAGTAGTCGTAGTAGTAGAAGTGATAGTAGTAGTTGTAATGATGGTAAAAGATAAAAGATCCAAATCAATGATAGTAAAAAATAAAAGATCGAAATTAATGATGTTAACCCGTTGCCGACGAAGGATAGATTTGCTTACACAGGCTCCAGGATGAGTTTAATTCTGATCGAGGCAGCTCCTGCAACATAATTTGATTTTTCCCACTCCCTTTTCGTCACTCACTGTAGAGCTAGAGACATTTTTGTGTTTTGTTTTTTTGTGTGTTTTACTGTTTTTAGAAATTTATATCTGTCATATCACAGGCTCCATCAATAACTGCAGTTGACTAAAATTGTAGTTCAGGGTCCATATCAACTCATT
>BOPN01003339.1:122935-132935 GCA_017312705.2 Penaeus japonicus | reverse complement strand
GGATTGCAACCTAGGACTGGAATTTTCTTGTCGTAAACATGTTGATATTATTTTGTCTTGTACATTTCACCGATCATTCACAAGAGGAAAGTAGACTGCAAATGTGCAGTCCAGTCCACTATTGAGACAGCTGGATACAGGACAGTCATTTGTTTGTTTTAACCACAACTCGGGCACCAGTGCCACCGGGCGCGTTTTATTAAGAGGGAGAGATTCTGTGTCTCTTGACATATATAGGGCTTTCTCGACCTATTTCATTCTGCCATTATGAGAAAAGATTAATCATATGTGTTATCTAACAGTCCAAATGAGGTCATAATGTTTTTTACACTCAGTCTGATAGAAGTATAACGTGTTATAGAAGAACAAAAAATAAATAAATTTTATCACTTTTATTT
The DNA here is from genome assembly GCA_017312705.2 of Penaeus japonicus. Taxonomy (NCBI): domain Eukaryota; kingdom Metazoa; phylum Arthropoda; class Malacostraca; order Decapoda; family Penaeidae; genus Penaeus; species Penaeus japonicus. The sequence continues at coordinate 132,537 of BOPN01003339.1, read as the reverse complement.
TTACTTTCGTAAACATATATACGACAGACATAACCATCCCCAGAAAAGAAAACAGGAATGCAACCTATGCTTACGGCTGCAAGTGCCACAGCACAAGGCAGCCATATTTGCAGAGTGGATCATTCCAACCACTGTTCATGATCTCGTTCATATTCCTCTTCTCATCGTTCATTTTCCTGCACATCGTTCGCCGCTTGTACATTAGGACTGGAGAGCAACATCATGCTGTGTGTGTCATCATCCCTCTTTGAAGAAAGTGCTACTACAGACCTTGGATGGAGAAAGTGGTGCCATCTTTAGTCGTCTTTTCCGCTGGGTCGACGCCTATTTATGACCCGTGTTGTTGGAGCGGGTGAAATTTTTTGAATCAGGCTATATATATAAACCTCTTTACAAGAAAACGTGATGCAATGACATGCAAAAAAAATAAATAAATAAAAAAATAAAAAAAATAAATTGTTGCCATAATGAATGATTATTTGATTATTTACCCTTTTGCCTTCGGTTTTACTTGTTTTGGAAATGTTACCGCCAATTATTGTGTACAGATCTGCACAACCAAATAAGGGTAATTCATTTAAAATATATGATATCTTTACATAAAGTGCATGTAAAAGGAATATACAGAATTGAATTCATATTGAAGTAAGCACGTAATCTGTATAAATCTGATTATAGTGATATTTTTAAAAATGAAACCTATCAAGTATTTTCCTATGTAAACGAACTGAATTTCACGTGGAGGTTCAACCTGTGTGAGGTTATCAAATATATATATATATATATATATATATATATATATATATATATATATATATGTATATATGTATTTATTTATATATACGTATATATATATATATATTTATATATATATTATATATGATATATATATATGATATATATATGATATACATACATATACATACATACGCCCAGACAGTGCCAGACAGATATCCAGTTCCTCACATTCAGTGCTCTCAACAATTATCTGGCTTTTTTCCCGCATCGACTTAGTAAAAGCATTCCACCAGATCCCTATAGCAAAGGACGAAGTGACTGTGAGGTTTTCAACTCTGCCCCCCCCCCCCTGGCTGGCCCATCTCCTCCCCCCCCCCCCATGGCTGGCCCATCTCCTCCCCCCCCCCCCATGGCTGGCCCATCTCCTACCCCCCCCCCTCGTTTCTTTCGTCCTCCTCTTCCCCTCGTATCCCCTCTTATTCGCCCTCTCCCTCTTTCTTTCGCTCATACACTCCCGTCTGCGTTCACGCTAATTTCTCACACTTCTCTTCTTTCTTCCTTCTAGTTCTACCTTTCACCATGCTTCCTAGCCTATCCTGCCCCCCTCCTATCCCTATCCTCCCCAGCATCCGGCAGTAATCCATATGGGAGTCGAGCACATGGACCACTTCTCCGTGGCAGCCTCCTTATTTTTACGATTTTATGTACTTTTGTTTTACTCTGGCCATTTTTACATTTGTATTTTATATATTTTACCTTTTTGTATTATTTTTGTAAATAAAGTCCTATATGAAAATTATTCACATGGTGTGTGGATAACAAAACATCCGCATCTGCTGCGATTTCTTTTATTCCTTTTACCTTTTTGTTTCATTGTGTTGCAAATTTATTAACATTTGTTTTTGATGATTTCTTATTATTTATTAAACATGTTGATAATGTTTTTACAACCCGATTATCATGTTACTTTTATGATTTTAATCATTGAATCGCAGTAGCTTATTTTTTACGTATTTCTATTGTTAATAGATTTTAAACACGGTTGTACCTGTCCTTTTAATTGTATTAATAGCAACCCATTTTATGATTATGGAATTTGATTTAAAAGTTTATTATTTATTATTTTATGTATTATTACCGCTACGACTCCGTCCGCCTGAAGTCATGTAACCCCCATGTTTTGACAAAATAAAGTAAAGTGGATATTCTGACTGCGTTTGCCTGCCCTATGGATTTACGTTTTGGATTTACGTTTTGGATTTACACCAGGAGATACTGGAACAAGGTTGTACTGCCCCTTTTACTTGCCTAGGTGTATTGTTGAACGTGTTATTTTATATGTTTAAATTTTACGTTAAACCTTTGTGCCGCTTTCACTTTTACCTCTTCTTTTTACTTTGACTTTTACCCTTTTACCTCGTCTTTTACGTCTTTATCTTACCTCCGTTTTTACTCCTACTACTTGTATTCATTCCTCCTTCGTGTTTTATCCTAGCTATTAATTTTACTTTCATTTATGCAGACCCTTTTGTCACTTTTAAAATAAGTTTAAGCCCTTCTGGTCCAGTTTTAGTGATTTTCAGCCCTTCTGGCCTTTTCTTAAGTCATTTTACGTTTTCAGTTTAATTTTACCTTGGTGCCTTCCGCACGTTTTCGTACAAGTTTTCTGTGTATTTTTCTGTGTATTGATTTATTTCTGTAACATCTATCCTAACCTAACCTACTAGTCACGCTCCTGGTAGACCTACACTTCCGGGGATTAGTTTGCTTATGAGGTCGTGGGGGTCCTAAGCCTTCTGCCTGGTTCCCTCACCCCTTTTTGCGAGGAACGAACGGGGCCCCCTTTCTTTCCTTGGCCCCTAAGCCTGAAGTTTCCCGCTTCAAGGGTGACGCTTCACGCCCGTTTTTGGTGGCAGCGAGTGTATTTAGGAGTTTCTCTGCTCGTTGACTAGTATGGAGATATTTAGCTCTTTCATGCTAGGCTAGCCGTTTTAGTAGTTTTAGAGGAGCCATATTTTATTTTTATGTCTCGTTTTGTATTTTCTTTCAGGCTTTCTTGTGTTTTTAGTACTGTTTTTGAGCGAGGTTTTTCTTTTTTCAGCATTTTTTATTTTCTGTTTTAATGCCCGCTCTTCAGTTAGATTTACAATGTGGCTCTTACTAGGAGTAGGGACACTTTCCTGTATTACTGTGTGCTGATCTTTTTACCCTGCTAATTTTTGTTTTATCCAGTCTTTTCCACTAGGTTCTTTTTTTTACGTTTGTTATTTTGATATTCCACTTTTAAAGTGTTCATGCACCAGCATTTGGCGGCTTTGTGGCTCGCATCACTGCCTACCTTGTGTTTTGTTGGGTTAGCCTGTATCTCTGACTGCTTGATACCTCTGTAACCTAGTCATACGACTCCTCTGTGTGTGAGACTTCGCTCCCCTTCTCACCAGGCTTCGTATTATGCCTGGACATGGAAGGCCTGTACGTACCACCAGATCAGCGAGCCAGCCAAGCACATGTACTTCCTCGCTTGATACCTGTACCTCCCTTCCAGTCATAGTTGTACAGGGGTCCAATACCCAGGTTCAGGACGCCATTCGTGCTGTTGAGGGAGAAGTCACAATCATGGAGATGTTCCATAGGATGGCGGGCCTTGTAGCGCAGACCAAGGATGACATGATCCATATGATGGAGGAAATCTTCCAGAGGAATGAAGATAGGCTAAAACAACTTGAGGATAGACTCCAAGAAGGCCTGCTACAGCCGAAGCAGTGGTTTCTCATAGCAATAGGAGCCAGATCCCATTAGTAGCTTAGACTGAGGGACAGGGAGCCACCACACCACCACCTGCAGACCGACCAGATGATGGCATTTGTCAAGCTACGACCGGGACTGACCATCAGAAATGGCAGCAACAACTGGAGGAGAGAGAAAGGTGTCTGGAGCAGCAAGAACAGGCTCTTCAACAGGACCAGCTGTATAGGGGGGCGCCATCTACACACCAGAGAGCGGAATCAGGGCCGGACTACCTTATATCTCTTCCTGGATCTCGGAAACAGTATCGGGAAGCTAGCCAGACATTCCTTGAACCAGCTCCAAGGTTGACACCAGTGCGACCAAGGTGTTATGAAGATACTGTGTTGGAGGAGCGTGGTCGTCAGCGTCAGTACTCTTCGTTTACAGGCGAAGTTCCATACCTCGTGTCTCGGGAATCCATACCTCATTTTAAGGGGGAAACCTCTGCCGGCAAACCCCTGAAGAGTAACCAGGAGGTCGAGAGCTACATCCGGGCCATAGAGAACCTGGTCCGACCTGCTACTATGATACTTACATCCGGGCAGCAAGGGCGAGCTGTCGAGGCAGAGCAGAGACTCTCATCAACTCTAAGAACTTTGACGGTATAAGGGATTGGGAGATTTTCAAGCGGCAACTGAGATGTAAGTTCAGAGGAACTTACTCAGCGGCCGACTTTTACAAGGTTTTGTATGATCACCACATGTCTGAAAGGCAGGCTCCTATGGATTTCTTCCATGAGGTGGAGGCATCGATCTTCCATGGGTACCGGGACCATAGAGAAGCCATTAGAGAGCCCTCAGAACTAATTAGGTGGGTTTTTCTAGCTGGTATGCCATCCAACCTGCGTGATCTCCTTGTTCTTACAGATGAGTGCTCACCCCTATAGCTGGCAGAAACCGCCCAGAAGCTCTGGAACTCCCAGTAAGGCATCAGGCATGGCAGCTATACCAACCGCCATGTCTCCAAATGAGCTCCCAGGGGATGATTTTGAGGTACGACGTCGCACTCCAGACCGACCACCCCATACCCATGATTGCTACAATCTGTATCCCGTTGCAGCTTCAACTTCGTCAGTTTCACCTGCTACATCACATCAGAATGTTTGGTGTGAATACCACCACAGCTCCACTCACAGCACTCGAGAATGCAGGGCTGCTACACGTCAGCCATCTCCACCAGCCTACTCCTGTTTCCAATATGGGAGGAGCAGTCACGTCACATGAGTCCGAGAGGCCAGGAAGGATGGGTTCCTAACTTCATTGTTAACTTCTCAGGAAAGAACCCACACACGCTCCACAGCAGTCTAGACCAAGATGGTCCAAACAGAAGCAGTGAGTGCCCCATCACCCGGAGGACGGCCAGTCGCGGCACTCAGTATTGATGGGAAGACCATTTTGTGCTTTATTGACACTGGGTCTCAGGTTACCTTGGTCAAACCCAGTGCACTGGAAGAGATTGACCCAGCGACCCAGCTCCGCCATCATGTCTCGACCAAGATTCTCCAAGGCGTCTCAGGAGAGTCGTTCCACCCAGCTGCTGAAGTGACACTCAGCTTTAATCTTAGTGAGGAAAAAGTGCTACTTCACCGCACTACAGTGGCTGACCTCTCATTCCATAGTGACATTCTCCTAGGAACCGACTTTCTGCTGGGAGCTACTGAACCAGAGATGGAATGGGACAACTTTACCGATTATTTAGAGGACATCCCGGAGGAGTGGGATATTGAAGATGCTCTCCCTCCACCTTCTGTAGCTGTCACCACATGTGAGGCCGCTACCAGCTTGGGAGATAAAGATGATGAGGCTAGTAGTACCCCTAACCTTGATCATCTAAGTGAGTCATAGCAACTGGATCTGCATGAGCTGCTAGAGCAGCATCGAGAGCTCTTTGACGGGGAAGAAGAGGCTGTTGGACACATTCCTGGAATCCGCCATAGCATTGACACAGGAGATGCCAAGCCAGTTTGCGTTCAGTAGTGGAGGTTGCCTCAGTCAACTAAGGAGACCATCCGCCAACAGTGCGACTCCATGTTGCAGTCAGGCATCATTGAACCTTCCTGTAGCCCTTGTTTGAGTCCAGTGGTGCTGGTTAAGAAAAAGGATGGAAGCCTTCGTTTCTACATAGATTATTGGGGCCTTAATGCTGTCACTAAGAATGACACTTGCCCCCTTCCCAGGATTGACACTCTCATCGATTAATTAGGGTCTACTGATACATTCACGATACTGGATGCCCGTGCCACCTATTGGGTAGTTGAGGTAGAGCCTTCTGATCGGCCTAAGACTGACTTCTCTGATGGCTATCGCTTATTATACTTCTGCCATCTCCCTTTTGGCTTGTCAACTGCTCCAACAACCTTCCAAAGGACCATGAACGTTCTCCTTTCTCCTGTTCTGGGTAAGCATACCCTATGCTACCTGGATGATGTGGTCTTTTACAGCCGAGGGTTCAGCCAACATCTCAAAGACCTGAAGGAAACGTTACAGCTCCTCTCAGCAGCAGGCCTGAAGCTGAATATGGAGAAATGCAACTTTGCTGTAACTACGATCAACTTCCTGGGATTCACCATCAGCCCTGAAGGAGTCCTTCCCAACAAGGATAAAGTAGCAGCTATCACGGAGACTCCTCTACCACTTAATGTTCTTGAAGTACATCACTTCTTGGGCTGCACCAGTTTCTTCAGGAAACACATTCCTGGCTATGCAACAATCTCTACCCCACTGCACTTGCTCCTGAAGAAGAACCAGAGATGGTCATGGGGAGCTGAACAACAGAAAGCATTTAAGGAGTTGAAGGACCGCCTCACCTCAGCACCTGTTCTTCATCAGCCAAATTTCAGTTGGGAGTTTGAGCTGCATATATATGCTTCCTCCATTGCAATTGGTTCCTGTCTGATGCAGAGGTCAGCTGACAATGCCCCACATGCCATTGCCTATTTCAGCCGAAAATTACGAGCAGCTGAGACCAGGTATCCTGCCATCGACCTGGAAACTCTCAGTGTGGTTGAAGGAGTCAGGGTATTCAACTCGTATCTCTATGGACACCACTTTAAAATATATAACGACCATAGGTCCTTAGTGTATGTCTCCTCCAGAAAGACCAAGTCTCCACGGATGACTCGCTATGGACATGACCTCTCTTTCTACACTTTCAACATCTGTTACTAAGAGGGACCCACCAGTTATGTCCCAGACCTCTCGAGGCATGTGGCTCTACTGGAAGATACACTTGTCTGTCAAGTTGCAGGGCTGGCTATTACTGAACTGTCTCCTGAAGTGCTTGCCCATAAACAGAAGGAAAATCTTCAACTCACTGACCTCTGTCACTACCTGCTGGATGGGACTATCCCAAGAAAGAAGTGGCCACTTCAATTGGATGAGTTTGAGGTCAAGGAAGGTCCTGTATCGACAAGCATTTACCCAACAGAGTCTGCTACCAACTTGTTCCCAGCTCTTTAAAGAACTATGCTTTGAAGGCTTCCCATTTGCCACCTATTGCCTCTCACCTAGGAGTTCAGCGTACTTACGAAAATGCCAAGTCCATTCTAAAGGACTGCAGAGAGTATGTCAACAACTGTCCTGTGTGTCAACAATCCAGAGGCAGTCCCCAAAGAGTGCCGATGGGAGAGATCCCTTTGGCACAGTATCCACTAGTCAACTGCCTTCAATGTCCATTGTGCTTTTGTTGACACTGGGTTACTTTGTTTGGGCCACCAAGAGTCATCTAGACCGACAATGGAGTACAGTTCACCAGCGGACTTTTTAAGGAGCTTGTCCTGATGATGCATGCCAGTCATCATTACACCATCCGATATCATCCCCAGGCCAACAGGATGATAGAATGCACAAATCGAGTGGTCAAATCTGCTCTGAATGCCTTGGGGGAGCATCAGCCTAGGATCTGGCACCAGTTCATCCCAGAACTTAGGTTATAGATTAATTCTGCCATCCACAGGACCACGTATGAGCAACCCTTGTATCTCCTGACCGGCCCGCATGCCAATTTCCCCCTCAGTCTGACTAACGAAGTAGTGTTTGCCGAAAATCTCAACCTACAGGAGCGACTCCAGGAGACCAGGCAAGCTGCAGTCACTGCCTCCAACCAGTCCAGACAAACACATAGCCATTATTATAACCAAGGCAAGAGAGAACATTTTCATCCAGAAATAGGCACGCTTGTCTGGTATTATGAGCACAGGCAGCAGACTGGAACTTTACCCCCATTGACTGGGAAGTGGCGAGGAGCTGCCAGAGTTGTTGCTCAACTTGGATCTCTAGCCTCTGAAGTACAGATGTGCGGTTAAGAGCACATCTCAAACACCTTAAGCCTTTCAAGACCTCTTAGGAGCTGTCATATGCATCAAAGGATGAGGATGACCCCAAACTAGATGACCCAGTGATTCCAGGACCAGGACCTGTTGGCCCTACTGAAGACCTAGATGCTGTTAATGATGATGCCAGTGGATCCGCCAGTCCATCCGCAGCAGGTGATCCAGATGAACTCGCCAGTGGGCCTGATGCAGACGAGTTGACCACTGGACCTCCCTAGGGGGCTGGCCTTGTTCCAGATGGGTCCTATTGTCGATTCCAATCTCTTGTGACCTTTTTTTTCTTCCAGCTGTTCCTGTTGTTGGACTTGCTGCAGTGTTCCAGTTTTCTGTTTGTGTTTTACCTTTATTTTTTTATCATTTTACTGTTCATTTAATTTTACTGGTTTGTATGTGATGAACATACACCTGTAACTTTTTAGGCAAGTAATCGGGCTCAGGCCTTCCTTATTTCTATTTCCAGATGTGACTCCGATGTCCTCTCTGACCCTGTGGTATGGGAGGGTTGTGAGGTTTTCAACCTCCCCCCCCCCCCCCCCCTTCGTTTCCCTCGTCCTCCTCTTCCCCTCGTATCCCCTCTTATTCGCCCTCTCTTTTTTTCACTTTTACACTCCCGTCTACATTCTTTCCTCCTAGTTCTACCTTCTATATTGCTCCCTAGCCTCTCCTGCCTTCCTCCTATCCCTATCCTCCCCAGCATCCCATTTTATGTACTTTTGTTTTACTCTGGTCATCTTTTTATTTGTATTTTATATATTTTACCTTTTCATATACTTTTTGTAAATAAAGTTTTATTGTAAATCTTTGGTTATCCACGTTATATGAAAATTATTCACATGGTGTGCGGATAACAAAACATCCAATCGTAATGGCGCCACCTAACGTCTTAAAATGGGAACAAGTATCAAGTTTTTGCTCAAAAATGGCATTATCCTGATAGGAGCGATCGATGGGAAACGTGGTGGTTACGAAACCTAATAACAGTGGCTCTCTATATTTTAATTATAAGAAAGAGTTTAACATTGTGTTGATGGCATTAGTAGATGCAGATTACAATTTAATTACAGTAGATTTAGGAGCCTATGGAAAAAATAGCGATGGCGCTATATTTAGAGATTCTAATTTAGGTAAAAGTCTTTTATCTAATAAGTTGAATATACCACCCCCTAAAGCATTACCGAATACAAATATTGTACTTCTGCACGTCGTCGTCGGCGACGAAGCCTTTCCGCTTCATAAGCATATCATGCGACCTTTCCCAGGGGTGCAACTTGCTAATAGTGCAGCAAATAAAATATATAAGTATAGACACTCCAGAGCTAGACGTGTCTCTGAAAATGCCTTTGGCGTACTAACAAAAAGTTTAGAATCTGCAGTCAAAAACTGCAAATGACACCGGAGCACGTTGATATTGTTGTTTTAGCAACAACGTGTTTGCATAACTTCCTGCGAGATGATACAAAGTTGTGGCAGCTAGGTGAGTTTGATAAGGAAGAAATATCTAGGGGGTTGAGAGCTCTTTGTGGAGTGGGTGGTAATGCTGTGCGTGAAGCTTTCAACATTAAGGATAGCTTTAGGAACTATTTTATTTCACCGGAAGGACAAGTACCCTGGCAGGATGACATGATCACCAGAGGAAGGCTACATTAGCATGTCAATTGAATAACAGAAATTAATTATAAATAAAAATAAAATTTAAGTAATTGTACCTAGAGTTTTCTTACCTGGTAAAATCAAGTTTTATACAATT
>BOPN01003339.1:110000-112500 GCA_017312705.2 Penaeus japonicus | reverse complement strand
TCCAGGCGATTACTACGAGACCGGCGAAGGTGACGCCGTGGGAGAGATCGACTTCGACGATGATGCCGCGAGGGAAGCTCAGGACCAGGACAGAGTTGCCGAGGGAGAGACCGCTGAAGGAGGCGCGCCAGGCAACACCGCCGGGGAGGAGCCTGGCAAGGAAGAGGCCACCGACGCCAAACCAACGGCCGTCGTCGTCAAGAATGAGTTCCCAAGAGCAGCCAACTACGAGCCGGAAGTTAAGAAGCCGTTCGCCATGGAGAGGTTCGGCGGCGGCGCGCCCCCAAGACGAGAGAGAGTCCAGCCTTTCGGACAGTGGCAAGCCGCCCCAAGGGGAAGGAGTGGCTTCGGCGGATCCTTTTCTCCCAAGAAGGAGACTCCCTGTACGGTGCCGGCGCTGAAGAGCATCCCGCAGTTCATTCACCAAGTGTCCGATCTGGAGGCCAAGTGCAATGAGCTCGTGAGACAGACTTCTTTGCTTGGTTCTCTTTGAGCTCCTTATGAGTGCGGGCGAGGATATGGGTATACATGTGTCTGCGTGTGTTTGTGTGTGTGTGTTTGTATGTATGTGTATGTGCCCGCACTTGTTTATATGAATATGTATATGTGTGTGTGTGTGTGTGTGTGTGTGTGTGTGTGTGTATGTTTAAAGAGAGTTTATGGACATACACACAAATGCTCAAACATTCATGTCGGTGTAAACATTAAACATCATTAATCAAATGTTTATTCGCCATGCCATAGTCTTGGATTCCGTCTCTGAAATCCCTCTTCCTTCCGTCGCTCCACAGCGCACATTCGGGACAGCACCAAGGGGGAAGGATCTGTGTTTAGACGATAAGTATAAGATCAAACCCGGAAGCTGCTTCGTCTTCTCCTTCGGCATCAACTTCGACTGGAGCTTCGAAGATGACATGGGGAAATTTGGGTGTATGGTCAGTACTACTTGTCGTGACATGCTTTCGCTTACTTTCTCTATTTTTCCCTCCTTGAGATGAGTCCGGCATTACATGAAAATATTGCTCCTCACTCAAGAAAAAAAAATAATAATCTGATTAATCACTTGGCTATCCCCTTGGGAAAATCTGGCCCTCACATAGCTATGCTTTACAAAGAGTCACGCGCTCTATTAACGTTATAATACTTTCTTTGCTGAATTCTAGCAGTTTTTTTTCTGTAGAAGTCTATACTATCCATTTGATATGCTATGTCAAGATTTGTCATACGGTCTCCGTAATATACAGTTTCATTACGTTGTCAACATTCTGTATGAAGGAAGTAGCGAGGTATCATAACATGACAAAGAGGGTTCTAATCGAGTTCAGGAATTCTTACTTTTACCAAGAAATATCTCGCCTGAAAACGGCGCTCTGATATCATGCTAGAGGAAAGGAAACTGATACTGTTCACCCAGCCAGCTGAAAGTATTTTCCGTGTGCCTCTCTTGACGTGCCTCTCGCCGGCATGCCACCCAGAGAAATGACAAATGATGAGATGGCATCGAGATCTTGTCACTCAGAGTTATCGGGTTATAAGCGCGATACTGAGAATAGGCTGGGTTCCCAACTATCGAAGCCAAATCTAAACTTTTGAAGCTTACTGTTAGCGATAAACCTAAAACATGGGCTAGGTCTTATGATAACTCTGTTCCCCAAACTCTTCTGTTGAACAAGCTCTATGTATCCTTTTTCACAAGTTGATATCAAATTTGATGTTCACTACTCAGAATAATTTATTCATATTCGAAATAAGTGTCGGGGGCTCAAGTAACGATTTGATTTAGAATCTATTTACAATGATTTTTTTTCAATAATCTGACCATTGCTTTATATCCTTTTTGCTCACAACAGTCGCTCCTGATGAATCATTTAGGCTTGAAATCTGGCACGTCAATGGAAGGACATCTAAAACCGGATCGTAATTCTTTCAGAACAAACAACGACCCCCAAATGTTTTTAAACGCTTCCCTACCTCATTCAGAATTCCTTGAAACATCCATCTGAAATTCGCCCTTTTATCTTCATTTTTTCACTCAGATTGTATGTGCAACCTCTCCTATCTAACTGTCAGCTAATTACAATAACTTCCAGGATCTCGTAAATGACACAGACCATTATCCTAAGCAACGCTCTCTTCATTAATCCACCAAGTCAATCCTCCAGTGATATATTATTCTGGTTTATATCAACCTCTCATGGATCATTGCTCTTGCATACCCTGGCAAGAGCTAAGTTACTCATTGTTTTTTTTTTTTTTTTTTTTTTTTTTTTTAATTTAGCAATTTTGTCTCTTCCGTTGCTGTTGCTGTCATTTCTCCTTTCTCTTATTCATCTTTTATCAGTGACATCTAATAAGAAGTAGATTTCCAATATGAAATACTTGAATAAGGGGCAATAGACTGCTGAGAAATCAAATAACAGTCAAATATAATAAAATCAGAGTTGTATTTGCTTTATCATCGTCACAATGTACAACAGCTTTTTGAGGAGGATGTAATTGT
>BOPN01003339.1:75000-82500 GCA_017312705.2 Penaeus japonicus | reverse complement strand
ACAGAATATTCACTTGCTTAGATATCCATTGATGATGATTTGGATAAATAAAGATTATTCATACCACTGTATGGTACACTTAGGAAGTAATAGTGTGAGTAATAAATGCATTCAAATATCAATATTCCTTTTTCAATATATTAATGATATATTGGTTGTAGAGTAGTGTAAGTTAACAGCAGATGTGTCATGTGACCCCATGACATGCAAAGTGCAGGCAAGAAGACGGTTGCAGGTGTGATCTTGTTCTTTGTAGTTGTTGACACTAGCTCTGGGAACTTCAAAACATCATGGAATGAATGAAACTGGCTGTACCAGTCTTCACAGTCCTCTTGTGTGACCTCTTAGGAGTGATCTCAATAGCACAATCATCATCTTTCTCGTCTTCCTCTAAGTGATATTGAACAGACGATGAAGCCTCTGCAAATTGTTTCACTTCATTCTGAGATCTTTCCTCCTCTTGCGCATCTCGCTGGAGTCTCTTATCTTCCAAAACTGGAGTAATTTTGTCCTGACAAGAGTAACTAACTGCTCGGCTGGTCATCATACTTTTCAAGAATGCTAAGTCTTCATCAATAGCAATTTTCTCGACAGCTGTTTTTTCCCCTTTCTTACTGTCTTCCATTCTCTTTTCTCCATCTCTTGGCAAGAATGGCATTTTTCTTCCGCAGTTTTTCTCTTAAGTCCTCCATCTTTGGGCTTGTCCTCTCGGGATTCTGCTTCCTCAAACACACATAATCTTGATCCAATTATTCAAATTATTCACTAACCTGGTCAATTTAACATTCTTAGTTACATCCTCCCTTCTCAACTTCTCTGAATGGGCCAGAAAGCAAACCAAAACTTGATTGTAGGTTGGTAATCGACTGCCAGTAATGAAAAGAGTATAGCAGAATTTGAGGTAAAAGGATTTAAGATGATACGTGTCACATGTTACGATTTTTTGTCAAGCAAGGACTGCACTTTGCAAGATATATGGCAGTTACGGTTTAGTGGAATGTGTGAGGCAGGCTCTTTTGAACAATATGCAATATTTTGAGAGAAATCTGTCAAAAATCGAAGAAATTATGTGTGCGCACGACCAATAATTATGTTAATTGGTTCACAACCTTTTTTTTATTATTTTTCTTTTTTCAAAACTTTATAATCATGTTCTGCTTATTTAACTGCAATACCAGAAAAACAGCCAGCATAGTAGCATCTGATTTTCTATTCTACGGGGCAACTGTGTATATATGTATTTAAATATACATACATACATATATATATATATACATATATATATATATATATATATATATATATCTATATATATATATATATATATATATAAAGAGAGAGAGAGAGAGCTAACTATATTCATTTCCGTTATCCTTTTCACAGAAAAAAGCGTAGCTCAAATCACATCCCACCAAGTGTTCTGGCCGTACCTGCAGCTGATGAGGTGTGCAGGATTCAAGCTCATCTTTTCAAGACCAGGAGGAATCTGGAGGGAGGTCGTGTGGGTTCAGGATAAAGAGTGGTAGTGCGGGAGGGAGAGTGAGAGAGAGAGAGAGAGAGAGAGAGAGAGAGAGAGAGAGAGAGAGAGAGAGAGAGAGAGAGAGAGAGAGACTGAGACTGGACACACCTTTCGTTGTATATTATTTTCGGCATAATTCTCAATGCACCAAACAATACATGTTCTGAATCCATGTTATCCTTCTCTATCCTAAATAAATACGATGTGTTTGTAAATATTCGATTCTAATCCTCCGTATATCAAAAAATATGCATATCATCGTAGCAATGATGATAATAGAACTGATGATAGTGATATTTGTGTTGATAGCAATCTTCGCTATCAAAAATAGAGGCAGTAGTAATTATAAAAGTTAGTCATAATAGTAATTGTATTAATGATGGTGGTACTAATAAAAATGGGATAATCATTGTTGTAAAATCAACACAGGCAATTACGATAGCAGTAATATTAGTTATGATGATAGTAGCAATAACGATAATGATAATGCTGATGGTAATTATGATGAATATTATGATAAGAAGAATAACGACAATGAAATGAAAATGATAAAACGAAAGATAAAAAGTAAATATGATTAAAATGATAACAAAAGTTATAAAAATCGTAACAGCCTAATCAATAACAATAAAAAACAATAATCTTGATGATAATGGATTGAGAATGAAGAGGGAAAAAGGCTTTAAAAGGGGTAAGTAAAACGCAAAAGACACAAAAGCACAGACAGGTGAACGGAAATAGAGGCAATACATATTAGTTAAGAGGGTCGGGTGTGACTATGGGGAGAAAATTTGTCTGCAGAAAAAAAAAGGGAACAGCCAGTTGATATAAGAAGACTCCACCAATCTCTGGACATTGGGCCCGATTCAAGAGACACTTTGGGCCGTCGCAGCTCGTCTTTTGGTCGCAAATAAAGCCAAATTGCGACCAATTGAAGAAATAACTTGCGATGTCAGATTTGGCGTAACTTTTTCGACTGCTCAACCCTGTCGCAAATTCCTCCATTTGTTACTAAAAACACTAAAAAATTACGCTATATACGAGTTACCCTTTTACCGGCTTCCTCAGAAAACAATGAAAATATGTAAAATGTAAATCTAAATTAATATACAGTTTGTAAATAGCTCTCTTCCGCCAAACGAAGCAAAGGCGTAGTATAGGACCACTGAATGATAGCTATGTTCGGATAATTGTTATTCTAAATTTCATCGCACTTTAGCCTGTCTCCTTTAGCCTCTCCTAAAATAGCCTTGAAGTTATCAGACATCCCAAGAAACAACAATATTTCCTTTTACGTAAGATCAGCAAGCGTTTCCAAATTTTAATTACGTTATTTTTAAGGTTTCCGTTTCATTTCTGCAGATTTTTTTCAGCATTTCATGCCTTTCATGAACTGATAAGTAGTGTTGTTTCAGCAGAATCATAATCAGCGCGTTTATTCTTTTATGCATGACGTGAGGAGGAGGGCGTAGGATTTCGCATGATTTAGCAGAAATCATGCATGACTGCGTTATATCATTGGGCGGTAATTGGCTGGCGCCTGTTGAGAGCGTGCTTCTCACTGACAGGCCAGTGTTATTAGATTACTTCACAGTCGTGGCTAAAACTACTTCGTGAATCGGGATATCTTGGGATAAGCATATGCCAGATTTGCGGAGCAGATGCTTCGCCCGGGCTTAGATACACTATGGCAAGCCTAACTCGTGAGAGTGTGCCAACGAGAGTTGACTCGCTCTGAGATTGGTCCTTACCTACCATGGTGCCCACCCACAGCACTGACCGCCTGGCGAAAGTGGAAACTCACGAGCTTGGACGGGCCTCGATCTGCCGACCACGAGGATGTGAGGCCGGCGCGCTAGCCACTGTACTAACCAGAAGGCTACGTAGTGGAGTCGCAAATTGCGCTAAAGTGGATTTTCCGATTTTCTTGGATTCAGCCCATGGACATCAGCGGAAGGAAAGACAATATGACCTGTTGACCAAGCCATCTGATGGCCCGCACCCTACTGATGGTAGAAGATGGCGATCTTAACCCGGTTGATGTGGGGAATACATTTTCTTGTTTTGGCCACAAAGCAGGCGCCCAGTGCAACCTGCCTTTCTCATTCTCTTTTATTCACTCGTTATGATACTAGATATCTTTTTGTTTTTGTTATTACTATGCTATGAGACTTATATGTGCCGTCTGACAGGCTTTCTCAATATTGTAATCGACTAAGATTGCAGTATGGAGTCTATGTAAGCAAATCATATGATTTGCTATCACTTAGAAAGAATCATAGTATTATGGGAGGGCGAAAAGCAATTTTTTTTTTTTTTTTTTTTTTTTTTTTTGCTATCGTAAAAGAGGGAAATTAAATGAAAGTTTTATGGGAGGGCGAAAAGCAATTTTATTTATCTTTCTCTCTCTCTCTCTCTCTCTCTTTCTCTCTCTCTCTTTCGTAAAAGAGGCAAATTAAAGGAAAAGTGGAGAGCGACCTGAGTGAGTGATGTTACTAATATTTTGGATTCTAGACAAAATCTAAATTAAACATAACGAGATATTCCGGCATCTGTCACTGAATATAACCATCACTCTTAGTACGATTATATATATATATAGATAGATAGATAGATATAGATATAGATATATAGATATATATAAAACATTAGAAAATAATGATGGAAAAAAAAAAATAATAAAAGATTAAACACACGTCCAACGTGCTAATGCGCCCCCTGGCTATATCGTAGAAGTACACGTCTCCCCAATGTACTATGATTACGTAAGGACTGAGGAATGGCATAGGTGTTAAAGTAGAGGTGGAGGGAAGGAAGACAGGTGTGAACCAGGTTGCCATGGAGAGTGCAGGTGTTTTATCTCTATTGTGAGCTTAACACATGAGCAACAAAGTAACGGAAGAACAGAAGCAAAAATGGTCAGCTTGAGGCCTGAAGTGAGAGTCGTCATGGATAAGAGATAACAGAGTAAACGTGGAAGAGGATCCTTAAAGTAAGGAAGTCTTTATGGATTATGGAGTAAGGTGGTGGAGGGTTCCTCAGCGATTAGCCAATCAGCATACAAGTATATGTGTACACGCTCTCTAAAGATTGTGGTTGCTAGAGACCGTGGATGGGTGCCATTCATGGTCTCTCTCTCTCTCTCTCTCTCTCTCTCTCTCTCTCTCTCTCTCTCTCTCTCTCTCTCTCTCTCTCTCTCTCTCTCTCTCTCTCTTTCTCTCTCTCTCTATCTATCTATCTATCTATCTGTCTATTTATCTATCTATCTCTCTTTTTTTCTCTCTCTCCCTCTCTCACTCTCTCTCTCTCTCTATCTATCTATCTCTATCTCTATTTATCTATCTATCTATCTAGCTCTCTCTTTTTCTCTCTCTCTCTCTCTCTCTCTCTATCTATCTATCTTCTCTCTCTCTCTCTCTCTCTCTCTCTCTCTCTCTCTCTCTCTCTCTCTCTCTCTCTCTCTCTCTCTCTCTCTCTCTCTCTCTCTCTCTCTCTCTCTTTCTCTCTCACTCTCCTATTGGTCCTAAGAGAAAGTGGGCCATCGAGGTTTTGAATTTTAGGCGAAACCCATTTTTCTTGATATTACGGCAATTATAGTAATTATGATTGCAATTGTCACCATCACTCATAGTACAATAAAGAAACACAGAGGAAGTCACGACGCCCGTCTTAAGCCAAAACCCCTGCGTCTTGCATGTCATGGCACCCGTCCGCAATGGATTAAAAGAGGTATTCAGCAAAATTTATCTAAAATTGAAGTAAGATTATAAGAATAAGCATATCTTATATTTCAACACTCTAATTCATTAAAAATTTAATTTAAAAAATGTAAAATGAAATACCTTCATAAGTAGCTTTGGTAAATGGCAGGAAGATAATTGTATGAATCATTTTACTTGAATTACCTTTATTTTTAAACTCGTAAGAAACCGAGATTAACTAGTCTTTGATATGAACATTATATACACAAGAACAGTAGATATAATGGATGTTATTCTTAAGGCAGACTGTTAATCAAAGCCCATCTGTGTTTTATTACAGTGAAAATGCATTGGGGATACAATTCATGCCACACTTAGCTGAATAAGCAAAAGTACCGAAAGCCTGAGATAAATTTTGTTTTAATTGATCTGTTACGAAGTGCATTATATTCGCTCAATTAAGATCTGCTTACTAACTATTAATCTGCAAAACTGCTATTTGCAGATTTCATAATTAAAGAAGTATGATGTTAACTTGTTCAATTTCACTTCACATGCCAATATGAATGAATCAAAACAAACTAGAAAGTATTTGTCGTGGGAATAATATTTCATCAGGCATTAAATGAAATCACATATACTATTTGACATAAATTGTCCTAGGACTGAGTGTCCTATGTCCTATTTTCATCAGCGGAAGAAGCAAATAACTGAAAAGAATATAATTCCAAAGGAGTGCCACAGTGGCACGGGGTCGCTCTGTGAGCCTGACTGCTGGTTTTGTTCGAGCGGTACGACACTTTCGGCGTCTTGTGTCGATGCTCCCTAGGTGATAAGGCGGGTATATGAAGTTGCAGAAAACCCCTATTGTGTGTCAGAATATATGGATATAATATGATATGGTCAGGGTTTTTAATTGTAGATATGTATGTAACAAGGAAATTATTATTTTCTTCTTCTTCTTCCCATAAAATCATCATATCCATACCTTGCTTGTGACTGTTACAACAACAAGATTGATGTCTTCTATCAGTCCATTAAAAGAGAAAAAACAAATATTCATATCGGTTTATTTCGATATTCACATCTGTATTTACATCACACCTGTAACAACGAACATTTGTATCTGATATCTGAGCCAGCCAGCCAATCAGAAGGACAGAGCACTGCAAGTAATAGTAGCGATATTGTTTCACCACAAAACTGCTCATTCGAGTGCAGTTCAGTACGAAAGACGCACCGGTAAGGACCACGATTTTCTTGGTTAACTTTCTGGTTCTGGATATTTTGTCATTTGTTGTGCAGCGAAACATGTGTGTTATGTTATCTGTGCATTCGTTCATTCGTTTGTTCATTCGTGTTTCCGTTGAAATATTGATAACGATAAAGACATCGATGTCTGGGTGATTAGGAATGTTCTTGTAAGATGGGACTGATTCTTTCGTGAGCCAAGTATTGTGCGGTGCTTTCAGGGTGCGGTTTTAAGTCATTCTGATCTGCTAATGAAAAAAAAACACATATATACATATTTATATAACATCTATATACATATACTTATATATAAACATTTATATACATATACTTATATATAAACATTTACATACATATACTTATATATAGACATTTATATATATATATATATATATATATATATATATATATATATATATATATATATATATGTATATATATATATATATATATATATATATATGTATATATATATATATATATATATATATATATATATATATATATGTATGTATATATACATATATATATATATTTATATGTATATATATATATATATATATATATATATATATATATATATATATATATATATATATATATATGTATATTTATATATGTATATATATATGTATATATATATGTATATATATATGTATATATATATGTATATATGTATATGTATATATATATGTATATATATATGTATATATATATGTATATATGTATATGTATATATATATGTATATATATATGTATATATATATGTATATATGTATATGTATATATATATGTATATATATATGTATATATATATGTATATATGTATATGTATATATATATGTATATATATATGTATATATATATGTATATATGTATATGTATATATATATGTATATATATATGTATATATATATGTATATATGTATATGTATATATATATGTATATATATATGTATATATATATGTATATATGTATATGTATATATATATGTATATATATATGTATATATATATGTATATATGTAT
>BOPN01003339.1:67500-72500 GCA_017312705.2 Penaeus japonicus | reverse complement strand
CTTAAACTATTGCAAGTGGCCACTCACATCTTGGGTGATTTTCTTCTGTCAGTAGCACCACATCTTCATTTCTAAGATTCCTTTGAGGTTTCGTTCACTTCTTTCCTTCCTGATTCACTAATAAAACTTTTGATCGCCACCGTTTCCAGAACGCATTGGCTAAGAATTGCACACTACGCCACCTTCTACGATAATATAAACCTTGATGCACAAATTCTCCTGATGGCGGCAAGACTTCCTTTGATTTCTACTTAGGCCAAAGGGCGACTGTTGACAATAGCTCCTACTTCAATCATCAGGGTTCTGAGTTACTCATCATTAAGCTGCTGTGAATGTTTCTGGAGAAGAGCTGTGAGGGTATTTCTAGCTGTCTTAATCATCCTTTCCCAAACTCCACTCATATGACTAGAATGAGGAAAATTTATATTAAACTTCAAAAAGTCACAGGCTATCTTTAATAACTTTTTGGTGATCTTGGAATGGTCCATTTTTTGTAAGGCCTTCTCAAGCTTAGTGTTGCTTCCAATTAAATTTGTTCCTCTATCTGAGCGAAGGTCTCTTACGAGACCTCTTCTACAAACAAACCTGCGATATGCATTAATTTAAAAATCTGCAGTCATTCTCATTGAAACTTCTATGTGAACTGCTCTTTAAGAGAGGCAGGTAAAGAGAACAACCCATCGTTTCATATCATTTCTCCCTTCTTTGACATAAAATGGACCGAAGTAGTCCACAGCACTATAAGTGAAAGGTGGAGATTCATGGAGCCTTTCCTCAAGTAGGTCAGCCAACTTTAACCACAAGTAGCACCTCGGAGCTTGCGGCATGCTACACACTTTAAAATTATTTTTGAGAGACAGCAGCTCGAGTGCTCAATATCCAGTACCCAGCTTGAAGTATGGCATTTAATGTTATACCTCGTCCTGATTGACCAACTTGCTCGTGATAATAATCGCTATAATTGTTAAATGTCTAATCCAAGCAACTATTACAGGATATTTCACTTCATTTGAAAGTTATGATCTTTTTAGACGTCCACCAACTCTTGATAAATGATTCTCACCAAGGAAGGGACCTAAAGTGTACAGTGGGCTTTTCCTACCCCCTGTGGTTCCCTTCCCATTTTGTTTTCCATCCTGTACTTCAATTTCTTTACTGAAGGCTTCAGCTTGAATTCTTTGAATTCTACACACATATTCAATTCGTGTTGACCCTTACAAAGCCCATATTTATAATTGGCATCATTCATATCTGAAGAACCACTTTTTTCTCTTTATTGTGCGACTTGAGCTCTCACTGGTGAGAGGCCAAGGTAAGAGCACAAGCAGGAACTGCTTGTTTTTCTGGTATAGAAGTTCTTTTAACTCATTTACTCCTAGATTTAATGGAGCACATTCAATTCTAGCTTCCTTTTCAATGAAATTATATAACTTAAAAAATGGTGGATAGTTATCATGAAACATGCCGTTTACTTCATAATCACCTGAGTTTTCTAAACCTTCTTACTGCAAATGGACATATTTCACCCACTTGTTCTGAAGATTTTCTTCAAAACCTTTTTTTATGCTCTTCATCCACTATCCTGAACTAGATTATCTTTGACAACACAGTCAGACAATGACCCAAGAAATCAGAAAATTCTTGATAATCATCACATTCTCCATCCTTGACATCTGGCCACCTGTCAAGCCCATCTTCAGACTTAAAAGAGCTTTGATACATGCCTTCGCCTTCCCTGATGTGTACCTTCCCAAATAGTACAATCTGTCTGTAGATGATAGGTATTTGTTCTCTATTTGAACTTCAAAGCTCATCCAATCTGGATACTCAAAGATTTCCCCTTTGAAAATTTCTCCCTCCTTAGTTGGTAATCTACTAGTTATTCCATCAGCTAAAAAATACATTACATATGTTAACTCACTGTTAGCCTCTGAACAAGACGCATAGGGTTTTGAGATTCTCACATTGGTTTTCCCAGATGCATAATCAGCAGTTTTCCAGTTATTACTCTCTCTTGTAATTTCTGGTGTTGGATGTTTTGGGGTGAATTCCGAGGGTTTTAGTTGCTTATCCGATTGCCAAGCAAGCTTCTCCAGAGCTCTTGTTTGTAAGAGGGGGATCTTAAAGACAAGTTCCTCTTCATCAAAGGGATCATACTCACCATCTTCGTCACTGTATAGCTGTTGGCTAAAAACTTCTTGCCTAGCCATGTGTAGCTCTCCAGTTCCATTTGAAGGGCAAGTGTCTCTTTCTTGAGTTTTAATTCTTGCCTTTCTCTTTATATCTTCAATTCCAGTTGTTCCGATTCTTGCTTTTTCTCTAATGCTTCAAGACGCTCCTTCAATTAAATTTCCCTTATGTGTCGAGACTTGTAAAGATATCTGTCATGGGGAAGCCCGGCAATACATCCACCCAAGCGGGGATGACGGCTTAGGGCCAGAAGAAAAAGGAGGGGGCCCGTTCACTTCTCCTTAAGGAGACCAAGTCCCATTCCCCAGGTGCATGTCCCTCAAGAGGGTCTGGTTGCGTTAGTTAGCCTTTGTTTTAAAATAATGAATAAAAAAAAGTGAATAAAAGTATAAAAATGGCCAACAGCAAATAATTTAAAAGTTACAACACTCGCTTAAAAATGAACAAAAGAAAAATCAAAGTAAAATGACATGGGCGTCTCTGGCTGGTGTTGGCCAGTGTATCTCCCTCACAAGATTATTATCAATAGCGCGTCCAGCTTTGTCCTAACTGGCATGTAACTCGAGTCAGTACAACCTTGCTTTTGTTGCTCCTGCGTCGCCACAAGGGTATTCCAGGGTAATCCAGGGAGAGTCAGAGAAACACCAAGTTCCAGAGACAACTGATTTATTCTCAGCTACTGACGTGGCAAATAAGTTATTTTTTTAATTTACAAAAAAAAAAAATAATAATAAAAAAAAAGTAACAGGACAAGTATTTACAATATATTTTTACAAAAATAATCAGGTAAAGTCAAAAATAAGTTAAACAGAACAGTAAAACTGTAGAAAACTGAAACACTATTTAAAACTAAAAACAGCCAAGTGGCCATACCCAAGGTTTATTAAAATAAAGTGAAGAAATTCATAAAAAGACATAATAAAGTAAAACAGCATATTACAAACACCAAATTCTTAATATAAGTGCACAATACATAAAAATAGAAAATAAAGGTGAGTGTGACGTGGCATTTCTGGTGTGCAAACAAAAAAATCTATGGTAAAAATAATTAAAACAATTTCAAAATATAAAAGGTGACCAACCCTTTTTAGTTAAAATCTACTAAGTTATATATTAAAATGAACGGCTTAATAAAAGGATAGATATTTACTGCAGATGGTAAAAAGAAAATAAAACTATAAAAAAAAACAGTTTCTTAAACAAATAAGCTAAAATGTGTCATTCCCACTTTTATTTATAGAAAGAAAGTAATAAAGCAAACAAATAGACAACATTATTCGCACCCCCAGTGTGTCACCCACGGGGTCGAGGCTTCATATAGGCTCAGGGGGTTAAAGCTTTATGTGACGATTCGGGCAGCCTATTTCCCCGATTAAGTTCGTGGGTGTATGTGTGTATGTGGAGTCGTCCTGGTGATGTTTCATGAACCTCCCTGGATTCCATACGGCTCTGAAACAGGATTTGGTCGAGGGGGGGTGAGGCAAGAGGAAGGGGGAGTGGAATAGTCGAATAGGGCTATGGCGGATAAGGGTGAAGAGAGGGGTGGGGGGAGAGAAATAGGAGGACAGCAAGCACAGAGGAGTAAAGCTAGCCATACACCTGCAGATTTGATCGCTCATGACCAACAGATATGGAATGCGAGAGATGAAATCTGCCGCTCTACTCGCCACTAACTGCGCAGACTAAATCGCTCAGATATCCAACTCCACCTCCAGTATGTGTTCAGCAGTAGATCACATGATATTCAATATCAGTGCCTCACACACATATAAATACAACACCCATAAACACAACCACACATCTCACATACATAGTTTTTCTTTCTCTTTCTCTCTCACACACGTACATATACTCGCACTCACTCTCGCATTCGCACTCACTCACATTCAAACACGCGCATAAACGATTAGACACAAACACACATAAATACACAAACACACAAATACACACACACTCACTCACTCTCTCTCTCAAACACATTATCGCAAGCGCACCTGCATTCACCCACACTTATGTCAGCCACACACTGAACTATTCAACCTGTGGAAGGAAAGAACTCTCGCATTTATCCATAGACTCAGCGATAAAATCTGTACGGGGGTAAAAACTTCCAACATGATGGAAGATCAAAATGAGCGATTTGATGTGCGAGGTTTTATCTTTATCGCCCCATACACAGGCAGATATTTAGGAGATTTGGTCCGTAGCGATCAAATCTGCTGAAACTGAGCGATCAAATCTGCAGGTGTATGGCTAGCTTAAGGTAAAAGATATGGCATGGAAGGTAAAGAAAAGTAGTGAAGAAAATTGAAAGAAGAAATTAGTAAGAAAACGGAATAAGGTAAATCAAAGTTAGCAAAAGCAGAAACGAAAGGGGAGTGAGGGTAAGGGAGTGATGAGTGCAGATGAAACATAGGGTAGAAAACGGAAGTAGAAAATGAGGGAGTAGCTAGCTCAAAATGCAAAAACGAAAGTAAGGGTAGTTTGAGGGTAGACTTAAGAAATGGAGTGCCAGAAATAAGGTGAATCAAGGTGGAAGAAACAGAGGCAAAAGTGAGGGATATAGGTAGAAAGGATACTAAGGGAAACAAGAGAAGAGAAACACGAGGCTAGGACGGGGGAGAAAATAAGGAAGGGTGAGGAAAAGGAAGAGGGGGGCAAGGATAAAAAAAGGTAGGAAGGAGAGTGTCGCAAGGCCTCACAGACTTCTCTTGCATAGAAAGGACACTTGCCCGTGATCGTCTTGTAGCTTGTGACTTCTTATTAACAGCTGTTACACTGTCACCAGAACTGTCCTTACCATCATCAAA
>BOPN01003339.1:37500-47500 GCA_017312705.2 Penaeus japonicus | reverse complement strand
GTAATTATGATAAGGATGATGATGGCAATGATAATGATGATGAAAATAAGGGTAATGATAATAGTGAAACCAATACTAACAACTGTAATAATAGTAATGATCACAATAATGATCTCAATAATAACAATAATGATAACAAAGATAGTAATAATGAAGAATACATTTAAATGAAAAATAACAAAACTAATGATAGTAGTAATAATGATGATAATACTGATGAATATAATGGCAATGGCAATAATTACAATAATGATGATAGTAATAATAATTACGATAATAATGATAAGAAAAATTACAATGGTGAGGATAATAATAATGATGATGATAACATAATGATGATCAAAATAAGGCCAGAAATGATTATAGTAATAACAACAATAATGATAATAATACGATACAGATGATGAAAGTGGTAATGATAATACCGATTATAAGCATAATGATGCCAAGAATGATAATGATGATAATAATAAATACAACGATGATAATGATAATGACAATAATGATAACAATGATAACAATAACGAAGATGATAATGATAATAATAATAATGATGATGATAACAATAACAATAATGATTATAAAACATTGATAATGATAATAATGAGAATAACATATATAACAATGATAATAATTATTATAATGATAATCATAATAGTTATAGTGATATGATAATAATGATAACAATAGTAGTAACAGTGATAATAATGATGATAGCAATAATGAAAGTGATAATGATTATGATAACGATTATGGTAATGGTAATAAGAATAATTATAACAATGATAATGATAATAATGAAGATGATCATGACAATAGTAATAATAACTATAATGATATGAGTAATGAGAATGAAAATTATAACGCTAATGATAATATAATGGTGATAATGTTTCTGGACATGTCTTCAGACCAGTCAAATCTCCCGCGGGAACCAGGCCCCGCTGAAGATCTCGCCAGGGCATCGAGTCCCCCTGAGAAAGCACCACGAAAACATAAACATTGGTACACTTTGACTGGAAATAATGTTATGACCAGTAGCTCGGTGTGGCGCTGCACCCATTCCCAACCATTTTCATTAATGGTCCTACCATGGAGGCGCGTTTTGCTCGCTATGATGAGGTCTGCATAGAGAAACTACGCGTGATTCATGTGGATAAAGATAAAATCGTGGGCGTGCTATACAATGGGGCGGAACTGAAGGAATTGAGAGACCACCTTTATCAGCTGAATTTCTGGTTCTCGACGAGGAATGTTGAGAAATATAGTAAGTTTTCCGGTGATTCTGGACTAAAGTTGTATAATTTGACTCATTGATGTTGGTATTGATGGTTTCCTTTTGATTTTGGGTGTATATTTGTGCTGTAGTAATAAACGGCTTTATTAGACAATGGTGACGAGACCAGAGACGATGGGCGGGGAGAACATGAGGTATTTCACGGAAATTGCAGGGTAATGTTGGCAGAGGTTTGGTATCAACAAGGTTGTTTTAATTGGAATTTATTAGTTTTCGCGATTGCAAGGGTATTTACGTCCTCCAAAACCATTCATGTGAGGAGGTAGCCCTCTCCAAAGCTCCTGCCTAGGTTACAGATCTCCACTACATCTGACTGGCATTTTTCTTGACTTGTCGAAAAAATGTAAAGAATAAAAAATATTGCCTCTCAGCAACCTTATAGAATCAGGCGGGTGAAATGCACTCTGAGAGACGCACCAGGAGAGATGTCGCACGTGGAGGTTACGTGTGCTTGTTATCTTCACGGTAAGAGCAGCATTAGATTAATAATTGGCCTGGCATGAATGGGTTAAATACTATAGTATCCTTCCTCATAATGAGAAAATATAGTAGAATAACCACAACCCTCCCCCAACCAAGCAAACAATTATTCATATTGATATATGCATAATGAGCCTGGACAAACAGCTCAGTAACATCAGTTCTACCCCAGATTGGAAACTTCACAATGTATAGCTAAAGGTTTGAGACACTCATTCAAAAGTTACTTATACGCATTTTCAGATACTTAACCTAGTTGAAGTCATCACATCACGTATACCAGCAGCATATGCATACGCACATGCAATAGCACATGAATATGTTCACACACATGTGCATGTACACCAACATTGAAATTTAATTATTGTGTGAAGATAAAGAAAAATGAATCATAGAATGAAATAGACTGTTTAACAAATTAGTGAATGGTAGATTGCATGAAGCAGTGAGAATTATAAACTCCAGTGAGAATTATAATAAATGGAAACTGCAGTCTGTTGCTTTTCTGATGTCAACAATGATATTATATAGTGTATTCTCCTTCTTAACCCTTTGACGACGGTGTGTCACACCCGTGTGACACAGCTAAATGCCAAATGACGGGGCGACACACCAGTTTGACGTTCCCGATACAATATTGCATAGGCCCGGCATAGGGGGTTTCCACTTATCGCCTGCCCGTCGGGATTGGGTTAATAGACATTCCTTTGAAAGTAACTAATCATAGGGCCAGATAGCAGTTGTACCTTTTTATTTGAATGTATTTTTTTCTTTTTTTTTTTTTTATTATTGCTATTATTGTTATTAAGATAATTGTTATTATGCTATATTTATTTGCATTCTTATTATTGTTATTGTTATTTATTAGTTAATTTTTTTTTTTTCCATATTACCATTTCTATTGTCATTATTACTCATCGTATTCTGATACAGCTATGCTCAGTATCATAATTAGTACCAAATACTTATTATATTGCTCATGTTGTCATTATCAGCCTATTTAAATTGTTATGAACATTTCACCACAGTGTCTTTTATTCTTTTTGCAGGTGAGACAAAAGACAGCATCCACTGGGTTCTCCCCAAATTACAAGGTGCTCCTCCTGAAGGTGTGAGTCTAGATGATCATGCACCCTTCATAATCAACAGGGTTGTGAATAAGGACTGCAGAAGAGGGCGAGCATACTGGAAGGTGCTGAAGCAATGCTGAAGTTTTTTTTATTTTATTATTTAGATGATATATAGTGAAGTGACAGGTTTTGAAGGTGGCTGTTAATCTGGGGGCATAAATGTCAAAAATCAGGGGCAAGGGCCACAAAATAATTTATTTGTTGTTTAGTATGGGCTGGGATTCTTAGATGTAGGGTGTGTTCTCCTTTATTTTTAAGAGTTTTTGCATATGTGAGTTTATATATGATATATTAGCAGAGATACTAATTAGTATTTGGTATGATGTCTTAGTTGCACAATTGCAGGAATAAATAGCTTCAACAAAAGGAAAAATACAGTAGAAAAGGGATCCATCCCCATGAAATATGTAGAACGTTTAAGAGTAATTTTTTTTACCATTCCAAGTGCATTGGCTTGTTAATTTTTTTCATAGAAAGAATGATTAGTGTACTAACTTCAAAGTTTCCAATATGGATTGTTTATGTTATGATGTGATTTTTGTGTAAGCAATGTTTTTTTTTTATTTCAGAGAAAAAACTCTATGCCCGTAAAAGAAGAGGTTGTTATTGAAGTAGATGAACCTCCAAAGAAGAAGAGAAAAGAGTACGGCACAATTAAAAATGATTGCCCAGCAAGGATGAGTATTAGAACCGTAAAAGTAAGAAGAAAATTATAGTATAGTATTTTTATTAAATGAGATAACTGTTTCAGAGTTCTGAATTTAAAGTTTGACTCTCTTTGTGTGTGTGTGTGTATATATATGTGTTTATGTTTGTGTGTGGGTTAGGGTGAGTAAGTGTTGGTATATCTCAGAGTTTTCTCCTTTTTTTACCAACTATTTTATGTGTTATTGACGAATATTTAAAAAAAAAAAATCTATTCCTTTTTTTTATGAATTTAAATTTTTTAATGTTTTTTATTGTATTGTAAGTGTAGATAATATATTCAAGTTCAGTTATTATTGTTCTTAAATTTATCATACAGATACAGTTAACCCGTTAATGACGGGTGACATATTACGTCATACATGATACAGGAACTTTAGCCTGATAACGGGTGTCATGATGTTTGGGGATTTTGGATCACTGTGTTATTTTATTGTTCTATGAGGAATGGGTGAGTGATGTTGACAATTGCAGTCATAATTACTATAATTGCCATAATATTAAGCAAAATGGGTTTCACCTAACATCCAAAACCTAGATGACCCCACTTTCTTCTAGCACCAGCAGGAGAGAGAGCCTTGAATGGCACCCATCTACAGTCTCTAGCAAGCACTATCTCAATAGAGCGATGGCACATAGCAAGTTGCCGACCTCTTGCTCTAAAGTATCGCAGATGAAAAATGTTCAGGCAGAATTAGAGGAGAAAGGTGACTCAAACCATGCCCAATGTCTACAATGTGCCCCTGTGCTAGTAGGGATGCCTTTTACTGTGGCACTCACAGTCATCAGCACAAGTTTCCTTCCACTTCCCTACTTCTTCATGTTTATCTTTATTTTGGACGGTTATATGTTTCGTATTCGTTCATGACAGCACACAAGTACGAAAAAATAAAGTTTGTTTTTTGTCCTTCCCTAAAACAGCAATACTTCTATCACATAGAGTATAAATAAAAAAAGCTTATATGGGCCCTGAACTACAGTTTTAGTCAACTGCAGAATTGATAGTGCCTGTGATATGACAGATATAAGTCTCTGAAAACAGTAAAACACATGCACACACGCAAAAAAAAGAAAAAAGAAAATGGCTCTAGCTCTACATTGAGTGACTAAAAGAGAGTGGGAAAAGTCAAGGTATGTCGAGTGAAGCTGCCTCGCTTTGAAATAAAACCCATCCTGGAGCCTGGGTTAGCAAATCTGTCCCTATTGGTAACGGGTTAAACTATATATTGTATAACCAATTGACCAGATATATTTGATTTGCAACACATAATTATCTTAACCTGTCAAGGACAGGATCCTGAGCTAGCAAACAGGTTGTCAGGACAGAATCTTTCTAATTCCATCAGGTACCATCCAAAACTTAGAGGGACAGGAAAATGTTTCTTCATTTCTCTTGGCCACAGAAGACCTGCCCAATGATCATTATCCCCAAAACCATCACAACAAGAATTTAGACTGACTTTGGGAAGCTGTTGCTCTGAAAGTAGCACCATGACAGCATATAATAGAATAGTTTCCAATGTGACATAATGACACCTATCAGGAACAGGTTAATTCTGTGTTAAAAAATATGTTTGAAATATTACATGGTTGTAGTGAAACCCTCTTTATAATTATAGATATTCATAAATGCAGTAAACTACAATAATGGTATTTTCATGGAAAAGTTTTGCATTTCAGATATTATACTTCATAAGAGTTGTTGAATTAGAAACAATTTTCACTATAATTTCTGTTATAGAGGAGAAGATGACATTAATCCACATGAAGATGAAGACATAGGAGTTTAAATTGACTGAAAAGATACTGTTTATCTGTATGGCCTTACATATCCACATTTTATTAGAATATTACATTTCATTGATACATTATTTTTCATCATGGATTTATCAAAACCAGGTAGATACTGTATTACACGGTAGATATTCCATTCAGAAAGGAACAGTCATCCATTATGCATTCTACTTCACCCATTGCATACAGGTGTCATGACATACATGTCAGCACTGATTAGGCCTAAGCAACGAGTGTCAGTTGAAGCGCGCACACAGTCATAAAGTATTATGACTGTAACAGCACTAGCTCTAGAGCTACAGGGTTCCAAAGTTAGCCTAAACTCACATTTTATGATCTATTTGTGGAAAAATCTGCACTACCTAGAGGGTGGAGAAAACCCTTTTCCTTATCCCTCTAATTTTTATCTGGTGCCACTAGTGTAATAGACCGCCTGCCTAACGACCAGTTAGGTCGTTAGGCACCCCATTGGCAATGGGTTAATAACATTATTAATGGAAGAAACTAAATACAATGGGGTACAAAAAGGGATATATTTATTTAAAAACACCACTGTAAAAAGCAGAAGGCTGAGAGAAACAGAATGGATAGATAGATGAACAGGAGTATTGGCTGAAACCTACAACACCAGTCAAGAGACCTTGAAGATTTATCCAGAAGCTGGTGAAAATGATTATTAGATGTACAATTTTTGAAAATGGTGCATGCCTTATGATGTCCTTTGTTGTACCATCGAAAAGGCATAATGTATACAAAAAAAATATTTCAATTCAGCTTGTCTTCATAATGGCACCTTTCATCATCCTGATAGTGGATGCTAAGTTCATAGAGGACATGGTGGGCTTAAATGTATGTGGAAAATGTATGAAGTCTAATTCTGAACGCACACAAAAAATCAAAAGCATATTTTTGTCCTCCCATAAACATGAAGTTAAATCAACATGATCAGAAAATATGATTTATATGCTACAATATCAGTCTATTACAACCTTCCTAAAGCTGATGGAATGGAAACTATATGCTCTACAATAAGCATAAACCTTCAAATCATGTATTACACATCCAGGCTAACAGTCTTCCAAGCATGTATTTTGCTCAGGTATGATGTTTCTTGAGAGGTGTTGCATGTGTCAGTGCTCTCTAAAAATTATACCAGAAGGGTAAACCCCATTCATGTTGGATGATGTGCTATCATGTCATGGGAATATTTCTCTCCGGTTAGAGGAATCCTATTACATTATGATCTTTTCCTCTAAATACACGTTTTACAAAGCTACATATGTATACTCATTGCACTTGCATTTGTCTAGATATTTTGTTCTTAACTTTTCAAAAAAATGAGGAAAAAATGCACAAAACGCCTCTCAGCACCCCATAGAATCGGGCGAATGAAAAGAGGTCTGAGAGGTGCAGTGCAGCATCACGCTGGTAGAGATCTCAGGCATGGAGGGTGCATGCACTTGTTATCTCCATGGGAGGAGCAGCATTAGGCAAATAATTGCCCCATCGCAAATGGGTGAAAGATTTTTACTGGCCAGAAGACCACCCACCTCGGAAACATGCCTGGCGTCATTGGGTTAAATTGCCCACCGTTTGTGTAGCAAGCCACAAAAATCCAGGCCATAACATTACCAAACTTTAACATTTTATGTGTTCTTGAATGTTAAGCATGACTCTTATTAGATAAAACTATTCAGTTCACATATCATACCATAGGTGTCACAAAAGCAGTAAACATAAAATTAGGTGAATGTCAATCAACAATTCAAACTGATAAAACCCATCCATATCCATAGTTTGTGTGTGTAAGGTACATTTGTATATGGATGTGTTTCTATTGTACTCTGTCTAACATGCCTGTTATGCTTTGAAAATAATTTTTGTTGATCTACCTTCAATATTATATTACAATATATATATATATATGTATATATATATATATATATATATATATATATATATATATATATATATATATATATATATATATATATATATATATATATATATATATATATATATATAGACATAGATATAGATATAGATATAGATATGTATATATATTACAAGGTGATCATGTCCTATGAAACTATGTCTTTTTTCCAAGGTCAGATCTTTTGAATATAAATCCCTTTTATACAAAACAGTCACTAATCCATAAAATCTATTATTAAAAGGAAAGCTGTATCCTACATATGCTGTTTTTTCTCTCACAGATCTGTCATATGCCATAAGAGTTGCATTAAATTGCTGGATTCCATACCAGTGAACAGCTTCATTTCATATAATTTCCTGACCAAGTTTATTAATTTATGACCATTTAGCTTCAGATCTCATATTACTATAGACCGTCTTTCTTTATCATGTCTTCTGTAAACATGGTCATGGGTTTTGATTTTGATTTTTTTTTTATATGTTTGAAATTGTTTGTGCTTTATGCAAATAAGATGTATGAAAAAGATTTGTAAAGTCACTTTCATTTTTAGTATGTCTGTATCTGTGTCCTTGAATTATGAATCAGGCATTCCTCCTCATCAAGCACAAGGTTATATAAATTAGAGTCATTTTCAGGAACTTACATTCATCGAGGATATAGGATAATTGTTTTTTCTTTGCATTAGAGAAAGTCTGCATTTAATTCTATCTCAAATTTTTAAGAAACTTGTATTATGATTGCAGATTGAACATATTTTCAAGGGTCTCCTTGTTAGTTTGAAGACAGGGCTGTTTTGGCTCTAAATGGTCGAAAGGCTGGGATATTCTAAATGAGTAAGTCTAACACCTCGGGCTATTCGCTCTCTCTGGCTATGACCAAGTGCTATGTGCCCGATCACCTGGCACACCAGCCAGAAGGATAGCCACGACAAAAAATCTTGTCTCTGGTGGCTGGTCCTGCCACCACTTGACGGGATATCTTGTCACCTGGCGTCAATGAGTTAACACATTACTTGTTAGGATGGGCACTAGTGCCACCTACATGGCACCCCAAATAATGCAATAAAGAAACACAGCAATCCACTTTCTCCCAACATCAAATGTGGCATGACAACTATTGTCATGTATGTCACGACACCCACCATTAGGCCAAAACTTGTGTATCACATGTGTCATGACACCTGTCCACAATGGGTTAAGCTAGGGAGTATTTATTTGCAGAAACTAGTATTATTTTACTATACATAATGTCAAATTCTTTATTTTTCAGGCATTTCCTGATTTTGCTGTGAGGCCAGAATCAAGCAAGAAAATAAAGAGCAAGTTTGCTAAACTGCTGAAGCAAGCCATTAAAAGAGGAGAAGTGAAAGGGGAAGAGAGGTTTGTTGTTGCCATTAGCCGAGGAGGCCACCATCAAAATCATTTGAATGAAGTAGATGAGGAACGGTCATTACCAGTGCATCCCGAAATTGTGGAATATATTACAAAACTTGTAACAGAAGAAAGCGTGACGTCTCCAAAAACAATAAAGAGTTTAGTGGCCGACTTTGTTAGAGAGAATTTCAGTTTAAGTGAAGCATCAAGTGGAAACAGATGCTATTATCCCATGATAAAAGACATACGAACAATACTGCGAGGAATTATGTGCAATGTAACACCAAGAAAAATTAAAGTAGAACATGTTACAAACCCAGAAGTTGAGTGTGTCATCACTACTAAAACAGAAGTTCTTGATGATGATTTGCTGAATGAAGATGAAAGTGAACACCAAGTTATCAGCCTAACAGAAGGCTATCTCACCCTGCATTTCATGAAGGAATCCCCTGAGGAAATGGACGTATCGACGCACTTTGTGTCAGCTCCTGAAGTAGAGACTCATCTCAATATTACCCCGGAGATAGAAGAAAAGGGAGAAAGCTTACATGCCCAAATTAATGAGGACAGAGCAAGTCTCATGTCAGCTTTGGAAGAAGTTGTGAACTTAGCAGCAGAAGCTGATAATCGGATAGCCATTCAAGAGGCATATGAATATGTTAAGAGAGCGGCATTTTTATTACAGACATCCTTAGATGGAAACAGATAGACACTGTTATTTGCATTCAGATTTTAGATTATTGTTTTAGAGAAAAGTAAGACATTTTCTATTGTAAAGCTAAATGACAGTGAAGTGTACAGAATCAGTTCTTTTATATGAGAATTCATAAAAGGAGGACTTTTGTATGCAAAGCTTTTGTATAGGTGAATACATGCCATAATTAGTTGTAAGTGTACAGTACAATGATTCAAACATACTGATTTTATTTATTGTTGTATAAGTGTTTGAGGGTGATAGATATACTCAATTCTGCTCAAATTGTATGCATTTGTCAAGAAGCATTACTTTTTAGTCAAGTTTATCAAGTTTATATAAAGCTATTGAAAGAAATGTTGTATTTTTCAACCATTTACATATATACTATCCCAATGAAATTTTACACATTAGATCAAGCAAACAAATTACACTGCTGCTGAATAAGCTTATAACTTGCAAGATTTCAAATGATAGATTTTGGCCACAGTAGCTTAGTAAAATCTCAAAAATGGGAAGCAATAATGTATGGTTATTATGATATATAGATGTGCAAAATAAAACAGCCACAGATAGAATGGTAACAATTTT
>BOPN01003339.1:7500-17500 GCA_017312705.2 Penaeus japonicus | reverse complement strand
ATCAGCTGGTAATGGCCAAAGTAAAGGATATTTAAGTCCTAGAACCAAATACCCGAATAATGGTTGGTAATGGACACAGCAATACCATTCAGTTGCCATTTGGTTGCCAAAGTATAGAATAAGGGCTATGTTGATTTGAAGAATTCATGTATATACTTTGTTTTTAAATTGGGAATCTAACGTACCCTTCCTATAACAGTGCAAAGCATACCATACATTATTATTGGTATTTTACAAACATGTTGAGATTATGACAAAGATACTCATTTAAAGAAATCCTTTTTGATAATCTGATACAATTAATACTTAATTAGAGATAAATAAGAACTAATATAAAAGTAGATTTTTCTTTCTTTCTTTCTTTCTTTTTTTGAGGGGGAGGTACTACATGTTTTGATGAGTAGTTGGTTATATATATTTATTTTCATTGTGGATTGTAGTCTCTGGTTTAATTCAGATGCGTAGTAGTTTTTACTCTAGCTTTCGAATGTCCTGCATGTCCCCCCCTCCCTCTCTCTCTTTCTCTTTCTCTCCCTCTCCCTCTCCCTCTCCCTCTCCCTCTCCCCCTCCCTCTGTTTTTATGAAATTCTTTAGATATTTTGTTGAACATAGAACATATTCTTATTTGGTTGTAAGATGTAAAAAGCCCTGGGAAATGAATTTTGTACCAATAATTTTTATCACTAATTATTGGTCCAGTGAGTAGAAATTGATTGATTTGTTATAATATTTATGTGTTCATTCATATTACTTTTAGCTACTTAAGAAATTTCAATATATAAAAATGGTCTTGGATGACATGTTTGTAGGTCATGCAATACTTGCAATACAACAATCTGGTTATTATACGAATGAGAGCAACAGATTTTTTTAAGGAAAGAAATGTGGGTTAAACATCTCAATTTGCAAATGTGATTTAGCTCTATTTGGCAGTTTTTAATTAAAAAAAGAAACATAAATTATGTCAAAAGTAAATAATGTAATGATTGATATTTACATTGGAAAAAAATAGATGATTTCCCGTCTGATATCAAACAACATTGGTGACGTTTTGTTTGTAGCCCCATATGCTTTCCCCCCTCTAGAAATTTTTTAATGTAATAGATCTCTCGGAAAATGGAACCATGATAATGATTACTTTCTGCCACCCAGGAAAGATGGCACAGCTGATAAGGTATAGTTTTATAAATATATATATATTTTTTATATGTATTGTTAATTTTACTTTTCTATGTGAATGAGGAACCCAGGTCGTGAATCTTTCCTCTGCTTAGATTGTTGAACTGAATAAATATCTTTTATTTGCAATATGAACACCTTATTTCAGACATTCCATATTCATGTTGTGATAATTTCAGAAACTGAATGTATAAGAAACTGAACTCCAATGATTCTTTTCCGCATATAACAATATTCAATATGTAAGATTGCTGTATTTACATTAAATGTTTGTTGTAGTTAACAGCTGTATTGAGGTATTTTAAAAATTGAGATTTTTTTTTTTTTTTTTTTTTTACACTATTTCTATCTTCTGTAGTTCATTTTAGTGAATGTGAATACTTCTCCTTAACCCATTGATAATGAGAACATGCACCATCCATTATGGTTTTGTTTTATCATTATTATTATGTAATGATGGTGATTATGATAATAGTGATAGAAATAAGACAACCACACTGGACAGTTGAATGTATACATGCACTCCCTTGTTGATGGGTGAAAGTGTGGAGATGGATGTGCATTTTTTGCATGTGATAATTGTTATTTTATTTTGAATAACTTCTTGTTTTTTTTTTGTTTTTGTTTTTTACTTCAAATAATTGATTTACTGTATGCTGAGGTACCTCTTGCCTCGTAAGTTTGATTTATTATTATTTTTATTATTATTTTTTTAAGTATATCTGACTTGGTACTGTGTATTAAGGAATGAAAAAAATACAAGTTACAATGGAAGAAAAGGTGCAATTGCATACTTTTGTGTCAAAAAAATGTTTGACCATTGAACATAGATATTGGACTGTAATTAAACATCATACATAGTTATTATCACAATGTATCAGCAAAAGTAGATTTTTTTTTTTTTTTTTTTTTTTTTTTTTTTAATTAGGAGTGATATCACTATTTCACAGGGCTTTTGTCTTTAAAGATTGGGTAGTTAATGTCGCAGAGCTTAATGTAATAGTTTTGAGTATTGCACTATTTTGGGGGGTTATTCGCTAACCAGACAGCTCACATTTAATGTCCATGCATAGTTTTTGAAAAAAAAGAAATGTTTAGAAATGAAAAAAAAAATGTTAGCATTATTGTCGTCGTCCTGTGTGATCATGTAATATGAATTCAGAACTATTTGTGAGGGGAATACTTTTTCGAGAAACTTTTATGAACTACGAGTGATAGGTATAAATTGTCTTTAAACATAATGCATTTAGGCTTTTACAGACCAGGTCTGTATGTAAGGCCTACCTTGGCAATGAATGTACAAATGAGATGCCCAAAAGAACGCCCAATGTTTCAGCCATGATTTTTATAAGAGTTTGGAGTGGACCAAACAATAATGGCTGTTGTTT
Organism: Penaeus japonicus; assembly: GCA_017312705.2. Taxonomy (NCBI): domain Eukaryota; kingdom Metazoa; phylum Arthropoda; class Malacostraca; order Decapoda; family Penaeidae; genus Penaeus; species Penaeus japonicus. The sequence continues at coordinate 14,933 of BOPN01003339.1, read as the reverse complement.
TGGTGATTTATTTGAACAGTGTAACATAGTTTGTGTGTATGTGTGTCTTTTTGGCTTGTGTACATTTTGTTCTAGAAGTTATTTCAGTGCAAGTATCTCCAGTCCAAGTTTGGATAAGTTGACTAAAGTAGGTATAATTTTGTCGAAAACTAGCTCCCATTTTGTATTTTTGCCGAGGGGGGAAATTAGTGAGAAGAGTTGGTAAATGAATTCCTTTAACATATCAATATTAGATACTGTAATGTGTCCTAAAGTTGCCTTATTTTCTTATTCCTCTTTTTGATGTCAAATTCGTACTTCTTAATCTTACTTATGATAAATTGATATGTTTATACTGCTTATTATATTAAAATCACTTATGATAAGCCACATCTGGCACAGGATAAGAGTACTGTGACCTTTTTCATCACAAGATACATAATGAATGACATGCCTAGATCTTGAGAGTTTCCTGAATCAGATTTCTGTGATAACTTTGGAAGGTCATTTTTAATATTGAAGCTTATTATACCATACATGGCAAACATAACATGTCTCTGTATAAGAAAAGTGCACTGTATTCAGGCGCCTTTTGAACCTGTCGCGTATCCCTCTTTATCTGTGATGGCTAAGTTCCATTTTATACTTAATAAAAGATTTCGTGGTATACTCTGCTTTTTATTCCTTTTTTTTTCCTTTTCGCAAATTTGTCTTTTTGGGGGTAAAAAAATACTTACATGACATGAATCATTATACCTTTTCAAGTTGCTCCAAATACTCCTCGACGCCAGTTATGTGAACTGGGCCATTCGTTTTTAAGTGTCAGTTTGCGGTTCCTCAAGGATTGTAACTGTAAAGTATTATTTCTTTGTTGCACAATATCAAAATTTGACAAAATATCACAGTAGCTTTGCGTGTACGTGTGTGCGCTTGTGCAACTGTACGTCTGTGCGTGTGTGGGATTATTTTTGAGTTTTCCTTTTAGTATTGATGGTCTTTCCCACAGCACTTTCCAAAATTCAGCAGTCGATAATAATCGGAGCTACTATTGAAAATAACCCCAGCCTAGAAACTTCATGTGCATAATCCTAAGGTGATAAAAACCGTTTTATATTCCTCTGTTCCCCCAAGAAATGCAATATGTGGGTAACGAAAATGTTTCTCCCGGGTCCTAGAAGTCCATTAGTATAACTCAACCTGAATTAGTTTCTTAATTGTTCAGCAGTGGTCAATAAAAAAAGCATTGTTTCAGTACTTTAAAAAACACTATGAAAAGATGTTTTTAAAAATATGCAGTTCATGATTTTACAATAATAAAGTAATGCAACGTAATATAAAATGCCCTTTTGCATATTTGCAGCAACGAGATGTAGTAAATAAAAACAAAAGCTCGGTATTAAAAAAAAAAAAAGTTAATACATTACCGAGATTCAGCGAACATGGACACTTCCCATAATTAAAATGCTTTGCAATATATGAATTGCAATCTTCAGAGGCCAACAAAGATATAATTTAACATCAAATTAATGAATACCAAAAGTAGTTGACGAAGGAAGCCATAATGGAACGAAATATCAACACATCTGAATACAAACTTCAGAACAGATCAGATGCACAATAACAACATTTGTACAAAATCCTTTCGTATCAACTAAGGAACGATCAATCTTCATCCTTTTCTTTTTTAACAGAATTTTACAAACTGATCGTAACTACTTAGCACACCCAGTCACTACTAAGTGTAGATCTTTTGGCAAAGGGTCACACTTTTACACAACAATCTGAAATAAGTGAAAACAAGGTCTCTGAATCCTAAGGGATAAAGGTGAGCCAACTACAAGCAATTCTGGTGCGGCGGCCCGTCATAACTGGAGCAGATCTGACTCTTCAGCGCCATCAGGGACACGCGCAGTTGTCTGTTGTCATAGCTCTGTTGTGAGGAAACAGAACAGGTTAGTAAAAAGTGCAGAACTATTGGCTAATGCCAATTCTAACACGCAGACATATAAAAATAGAGCAATCTCTAAATACATACACACACATACCTACAAACATATATTCAGAACCAATTATTTCCCGCCACAACATGAAAACCAGTTCCCGGCAGACGCGAACGGCACGAAGCCCTCCGGCAAGCCACTCACCCCGTTGATGGTGATGGTCGGGATGAAGTGCACTCGAGGCTTGAGCGAAGCAGTGCGGGCGCCGTTCTGGTACAGCATGGCGGCGCCTTCGGGACTCTCTGCGCACTGCTGGAGCGGCGCCCACTCGATTCCGACTTCCTCGCTGCACTGTGGGCGGGGGTAACGGGAGAAGGTTAGCATGGCAATAGGTGAAGGGGAGGAAGAAAGAAGGGCGGAATCGGAATCTTTGAATCTATGCTTGTCTTTTTATTTATCCATCTTTCAATCTATCTAGATCAATGGTTCCCAAATTGGGCAGTACCGTGAATGTATACTTATATGTGTGTGTGTGTGAATATGTATGTGTGTATATATATATGTGTGTGTGTGTGAATATGTATGTGTGTATATATATATGTGTGTGTGTGTGTGTGTGTGTGTGTGTGTGTGTGTGTGTGTGTGTGTGTGTGTGTGTGTGTGTGTGTGTGTGTGTGTGTGTGTGTTTGTGTATGATTTATGTATATAGGTATTTATGTATTTAGAAAAAAAAAACATAGACAAGAGAGAGAGAGAAAATAAAAACCTAACCTAGCGACAATAAACAAAATTCAGACGAAGTAAATGCAGCGATCATCCTTTCAGCAGAAACGCATCAACAAAAGAGATAATAAACAGGAAAATACTTTCGCTCCGTCATTCCCGCCAATGCTTTATTTGCACTGCCTCCAAACACAGGCTAACAATACCTAACAGGACGTTAACAGCTGGTGGTCAGTGTAAACAATAATGCACGTCTGTGGAACGAGGTCTGTAATGGTCCGAAGTTCTCAGTCGTTCACGATATATTTGTCTCGGTCACGTCTACTCGTCCATTTGTTACAGTTGGATAAATTGTAATGTGAAGTTTTGCTTTTCATCTTTTTCTTTTAGACTTGATTGTAGACTAGTAATGTTTATCAAGTTGTTTTGAAATGTAGGAATGGATACATTAGCAGAATTCTAAAAGTTAATCCTTTATGCTTTTGATTGGAACCTCCTGATTGACAGCTGATCCGTTCAAAGCCGAATCCACTATATGTAAACATACACACACACGCATTACTTACCTGTAAAGTTCCTTTCACTAACCGATGTGTTTTGGAAAGTTAATAACCATCTCGTATTACTGCGTCTTCGTCAGTCATTCGTTACCACTTGGGAATTTGGTCACTGAGTCTGTAATGGTTTCTTATAAAAAAAAAATGTTACAGTGTCTGAAATGGTGATAACATCATGTCAGTTAGGAGTTACACAGCCATTCCATTTCTCGGTGATTCCCGACTGGTATGTCTCCAACAGTCGAGGGTAGAGGAGGTCACTTCTTGAAGTAGATAAAGCAAACTCCGACATCTCACCTGCTAGGAGCGCAGGTATACTACCAGCTTACCTGCTTCCCGAAGAATGCTGGGTACCGCTTGGTCATCATGCACTGAAAGAATTCGACTTGGGTGCTAATAGGGAGAGAATTCTGGGCGCAGGACATGACCCGGTTCCCATAGCACTCATCGGGCCCGTGCTGGCATACGAACTCATAGTCGCCTGTTCCTGTCGGCGTGGCCTGGTGAAGAGAAGTTTCTGTTACCCACAAGATTCCATGCTGTCAGATGTAAAAGTAGGAAGAGTTCGCACACAAACGAACATTTATTAAACAAGATTGCATATAGATTTTTGCGGGGTTGAAATCAAATTGAGCAGACGTGTTCTCTCTTCCCGACTCACATAGTATTACTTTAGTCCAATGGTTCCTACAAAATAATATTTCATCATTGCAAACTTTTTATTCTGTATTGATCATATTTTACTTTCGTCAAAATAGCGCTTTGCTTTTTCCTCAATCATGTCATTCGGTCTATGACTTGACAACCACCAAAACACAACAGAGTGAGAGAGAGCAACGAACCAGCACGTGCTGAGATCAAACTAAAATCAAAGTATATATCAAACATAACATAATCAACGAAAGACATTACGACCCGCTTTGCAATCACAAAGAAAAAGGGAAGACGAGTATAAAGAAAGTTGAAGGAAGAGGAAGAGAGGGTGAGAAGCGACTAGAGAGGAGAATGGACCATGTGTGTGGGAAAGGGAGGGTGACATCACTCTTTAAATTAGGAAAAAGATACAAAGGAAACAAGATGAAGATAACAGGAGATGCAGTGCGATAGTGGGATCGGTACTAAGGACCGGAAGTGAGAGACTGAAGGGTTAGAAGAAGGATAATAGGGTTAGGAAAACAAAGGTTCAGATAAATATCAAATCAACACATGGCAGTGAGAGAGGTCAGTTACGGGAAGGTGACTAAGGACAGGTCACTCGTACAGGTCAGTGATTTCAGAAGTATATTACATCATACGTAAACGACTACAAGTTCTTTTAAAATGATAGATAGCCCGACTACAAATTCTTTTAAAGTGATAGATGGCATTACGTACAGTTTATCAAAATGGACATTTACGTGTGACTAGGAATGGATAAAAATCAATACTTTTCTTTCGCCAAGAGAAGATTGTCATTTTCTCGAGTGAAAGTATCTTGAGTCAGAAGACTTCATTGTTTAGGATGACAGTCACTATGCACATAAGTGCGTGAGATAAAATCATGACGCTTCTTCAAATAAACAAAAACAAAAGTAAAAATGGACGACAAAAACAAAATAAATTAAGAAAGATTTCAATTGAAAATAATAATAGTAATAACAATAATAATGATGTTAATAATAACAATAATAATAATAATAATAATAATAATAATAATAATGATGATGATGATAATAATAACGTTAATAATAATAATAATAATAATAATAATAAGAAGAAGAAGAAGAACAAAAAGAATAACAATAACAATGAGTTGCATTAGAGACGAGCTACGCACTCTGGCCTTGCCGAAGGGGATGAACTCAAGGTCGATGATGTCCTGGAGATCTTGCCACGCAGGGTACAGCTGGTTCTTGAAGAACCGCATCGAGTCTGAACACAGAGACTCGAAGTACACGCTCACCTTCACGCGGTCCACAGCGGTGCCCTGGGGAAGGAGGGGGGGGGGGAGACTATGATACTGGGGCCAATGTGAGTATATGTGTGTATATGTATATATATGTATATATGTATATATATATTTATATATTTATATATATATATATATATGCATATATATATACATACATATATATATATATATATATATATATATATATATATATATATATATATATATACATACATACATGCATCCATACATGTGTAGATACATACATGCATAAATATATGTATATATATATATATATATATATATATATATATATATATATATATATATATATATATATATATATATATATATATATATATGTATATATATATATATATTTATATATTTATATATATATATATATATATATATATATATATATATATACATATATATATACATACATATATATATATATATATATATATATATATATATATATATATATATATATATATATATATATATACATACATACATGCATCCATACATGTGTAGATACATACATATAAATATGTATATATATATATATATATATATATATATATATATATATATATATATATACATATATATATATATATATATGTATATATATATATATATATATATATATATATATATATATATATATATATATATATATATATATATATATATATATAACGTTAGTCACCTTTATTTGGCTCTACTGAATCTCTTGAAATTGATCTTAAATTAACCCAGTTCATCGATAATTTTCTTAGATGCAAGGTATTAGCACAGACTTTTTACTTTTGTTATATTTTCATGTAATTATGTTGTTTCCATACTCATAACTGCACTTGAAGTACAGCATTTCAGGCTCCTAATGTATGTGTGTGGATAGATAGAGATACAGTACGAGAGAGAGAGAGAGAGAGAGAGAGAGAGAGAGAGAGAGAGAGAGAGAGAGAGAGAGAGAGAGAGAGAGAGAGAGAGAGAGAAGTAAAATTTGTATTTGTATTTATATATCATGTCTACTGTAATTGCTATCATGTCCATCGAATATTATTTGCACATGTATGCTTTTGCTATCGTATTCTGTATAATGCAATCATTAATATAATATATATATTTCATGTCATTCTAGTTGTTACATACATATTCTATCACATACGCATATATACATATATACCTCTCTTACTGTCACGTCAGACATACCAGTGTTGTTTTGTCTTACCCTTTGCAAGAGTTATTTATTGATGCAACACTTCCCTCATCACATTTCAAATGCCACATGCCACAAGAAAATAGATTCACACATAACCTGAGACAAATCATACATTGTGGTAGAGAGTCTCCTCTCGGGGAGCAGAGGAGCAACACCTCGCTCCTCCTCGGAGGAGCAGCCCTCATCCCAACGTCCTTCAGTTCAAACTTAAGCAATAAACCAAGAAAGCTGTTTCGGCCACATTCTTCATACCTTAAACCATGCTACCACATACAAGAAGAGGTCAATTCAGACACCTTAAGCCACGCTACCATATACATGAGGAGGTCAGTTCAGACACCTTAAGCCACGCTACCATATACATGAGGAGGTCAATTCAGACACATTAAGCCACGCTACCATATACATGAGGAGGTCAATTCAGACACCTTAAACCACGCTACCACATACACGAAGAGGTCAATCCAGACCTGTTTAAAGTGGTGCCACCGACAGGATACGATCTCCCACATTCCTGCCTCGATACCTACGCTGGTCATGAATCCCGCTAGAACCAGTCTACCAACACTTCAAATCCGTTACGAGTATCCTGCCCTGCTTCAACAAGCTGCCTGGACTTCCGATTGCGTGCCGCCCTTCCCAGCCCGATCATCAAGGCTATTTGCTCAGCTGCTGAACTACCCTACATTTGCTGTCGACTCCTCAACACCTGTTTCATCTGTACGCTGCCCAAGCCATGCTGAGAGAGAGAGAGAGAGAGAGAGAGAGAGAGAGAGAGAGAGAGAGAGAGAGAGAGAGAGAGAGAGAGAGAGAGAGAGAGAGAGAGAGAGAGAGAGAGAGAGAGAGAGAGAGAGAGAGAGAGAGAGAGAGAGAGGATGAGACGAGAGAGGACGGTGCCATAAGTCCTAGAAAGACTCGAGATAAGGAGAGCAAACTAATACCATTCTCCAGGTGCTAACGCAAAAACATCCGCTCATACACACACACACACACACACACACACACACACACACACACACACACACACACACACACACACACACACACACACACACACACACACACACACA
>BOPN01003338.1:157500-160000 GCA_017312705.2 Penaeus japonicus | reverse complement strand
TTGCTGTTCTGGTCTGGTCGTTTTCATTGGCATCACTGTCATTATTGCTACGTCTAATAATAATGATAATCTTAATGGTTATGGTGATAATAATGGTAAGGGTAATGCTAATGATGATAGGCAATTAATGATAATAATGATGATATTGATAATGAAAACAGAAATAACAATGAGATTAATGATGATATGATAATTATAATGAAAATGACAATAATAATAATATTCTTGTTATTGTTAAGGTCATCATAATTATAAATGTCAATACTATCACTATTATTACTATTGTTCTTATTCTCATTCTTCTTATTATCATTATTATTATCATTATTGATATTACCATATTTATTATCATCATTATTATTATTATTATTATCATTATCATTAAGATAATTGTTATTATCATTATCAGTTTTACTTTTACCACCACTGCTTATCAATGTAATTATTTCAACTATACTTTTTACATCGTTTTGTTCTAGCCACTATCATCAATTTTATCTTTATAAAGATCAATTATCCTTGTTTTTTTATATAGATATCAGTATCGTTAATAGCATAATTTTCCCTTTTCAGATTCATTATTTGAGCTGCACTTTATTGGTTTTATTATCATTGCTGTCGTGATAATAGAAATAACAGTTAATGTTATCCGTCATTAATCATTGTCCTAATCGTCGCCATTAGAAACATTATCATTAATATTCGATATCATCAATGTAGTTATTGACTATCAATAATGGTATCAATAGTACTCACAGCGTTTCACAGCCATTATCATTACCATAGCTAGTAGTAGGATTCCAGAATAAGTGGTATTAAGTTTTAAAATGTTGAAAATCAGCGCTCTTTATTCGGTTCCATTTTCTTTGAATCCAACTGTTGCTCCGGACCTCTTTCATCCTTTATACATATTTTGAATAAAATTATGCGTATTTTGTTAGATTATTCTCGTTGTTCTGATACGTTGAGAATGAATATCTATGATGAAAATATAAATTAAAATGTTTAAACATTTTTACCCTCGAAGTTCAACGTTGAGTGTAACATCTTTCTAAACGATGTCAACGAAAACCTCCAGACCTCCCAAACTCTCTTTAAAAAGCATCAAATTACAAGCTACCTCGCAACGAAAGCCTTCAGCCTACATAATCCCTCTTCCCATTAACCAATCCTTCAAAATCGACCGTAATCAGTGAAAAAAACAGGTCCATGTGTCTTCGAAGTAGCCAACATTATTGGAACCTCCGAGGCTTTTAGGGGTTGGCAGACGTTTTCAATGGCAGTGTGAACATGGCGGGGCTCGGGAGTGGGAGTTTCGGACTCTGTGCTAATGTAAACCAAAATAAATCCTACGTGCACTTGAAGTTGACTGATTCGGCTTTCAGAGCTTTTGAGGATTACACAAGGATTAAGGTAAGGCAATCGACAAGAAAGGAGAGACGCGAGAGGAAGAAAAAGGGGAGAATCTGGAAGGGAGACAGAGAGAGAGAGAGAGAGAGGACTCGTCTCAGCGGAGAAGTGAATGGGATTCTTTTCAAAGTCTTGCGAGGAGGGACGGGGTTTCTCCCTGTGTTTTCTCCTACGTGTTTCCTTTAGCGGGGTAGACGAAGGGTGGAAGAGGGAGGGGATAAATGAAGGAAGTGAAAGAGAGGAAGAGGATTTCCCCCCCAAGAGGTGGAACATACCGGCGTGAACAGCTGATGTCTGTACATGCAACAGCTGTTCTTCGTATGGAAAATGTAGGCCAGTTATTTTTTTTCTTATTCCCTTTAACATCATCCACTCTGCCGTCTTGAGCGAAGAGGGAAAGAAGAGAGAATTGGGAAGAGATAAGAAGGACGAAAAAGAAATGGAGGAACGTGATGGAATTTCCATGTTGTTCGTTCGAGGCGTTATTCAATGTGTTTCTCTCTCGTGTCTTATTTTTAAGTCATGTGAGTCATCTTGCTTTATTTTCTCTCATCTTCGCGTTTTTTTCTCTTTCTTGGTCGGGAACGAATTTATTTTGGGCCCTGAAGGTGTCCACATGTCTCCTAAAAAGATTACACTTCTGGTGTAAAAACTTTCTCTTTGGATTATTTTGTTATTTGGACCTTGCTGGATCAGGAACCTTGGGCAGTTGCCTTGATCCAGCAGAGGTCTGTTGATTGGGCCAATTAATGCAATATTCGTAACTTTGATTGAGGTGAAGATAGAAAAAAGAGGAAGAGAGACAGTGTGAGCAACTTGGCATTGGTTCCACACTTGTGAACACATTAGCAATGGTTCATGGAACTATGGGGTGAAGTTTGTGGCATTAAAGGGCTGTTTGGGGAGGAAACCTGTGTAGCGTTGAGTGAAGGAATCACGTCGTCTTTGGGCAGTCTTCATCATGGTGAGCTTTGGTGGTCCATGCAGTGGTTTGGCTTTGAAGTTAGTGGATACTGGAGAATGTGTGCAAACATTTTCTATTTCTGTGTCGTGGCAAGTGACTCTGGGGAATGCAATGTTGGATTGCCTC
>BOPN01003338.1:140000-145000 GCA_017312705.2 Penaeus japonicus | reverse complement strand
ATATGTGTATGTAAATGAGCGACGCCTCATGGCACCTCCCCTGTGAGGGACTCTCCCCCCGCCTCTCTCACTCTGTACCCCGACCTCTCTCCCTCTCCCTCTTTCTCCCACCCTCCGTCCCTCCTTCCCCTCCATCACTCCCTTCTTTCCTCTCTCTCACTCCCTCTCTCCCTCCCTCATCTATTTGCCTATCTATCTACACACACACACACACACACACACACACACACACACACACACACACACACACACACACATATATATATATATATATATATATATATATATATATATATATATATATATATATATCCTTTCTCTCTCTCTCCTCTTCTGCCTCCCCCGTCCAATGTCTCTCTTAATTGTGCGGTTCATTAGATGTCTGTCTGTCTAATATATATTTTCCTGTCTAATTGTCTGTCGGAAAGCCTCTCCGTCTGCGCTATCTCACGCGCGGCTTGAGGGAGAGAGAACCTGTTGCTCGGTTCTCCACGTGGCCTTAAGTGGTTCGTACTCCCTCTCCCCTTACCCTCCTCTCACTCCTCCCTCACCGTGAATGTATTCAATATAAAGCGCACTGTGGGAGTGATTGACTCCCGTCCCCTGCCTCTCACCTCCTGTCTTCTCTCTCCCTCTCTTTCCCTCCCTCCCCTTTATCCTCCCTCTCTCGGAATAGATGAATGACCTTGTCTTCCGCTCGACTGAGATGACCTTGGACCAGAGATCCCCCTCGTGTAAGACTCTAGGGAGCATGACCTTGATTGGTCCCTATTTCCATGCTGGGTGACCTTGCGTGATCTCACCCACGGATTGATCTAGTCTGTTTGTTTCCCCCGTGCTGCGCTTTTTTTATTATTTTATATGTATTATCGCCATTATTATTAGTGGCAGTAGCAGTATCGTTATCACCTCCGCTATCACTTATGATATTCATTATCATTTATGATATTCATCATCATTATTATTTATGATATTAATCATCATCACCATCATCATCATTTATGATATTAATCATCATCACCATCATCATCATTTATGATATTAATCATCATCACCATCATCATCATTTATGATATTAATCATCATCACCATCATCATCATTTATGATATTAATCATCATCACCATCGTAATTGATATTGGTATAACGCCAAGAAAAAAAATGTATGATAATGATGACTTTAGCCATTAGTATCATTATTATTAATATTATAAATGGTCATTGTTATGTTATGGATTTTCCTTAATTGGCTTTGAATCTGGTGGGGCATTAAAGTCATTACGATGCCATGAATATATACCTGATGAGCAAGGAATGGAGTCAGTTGGAATGAAGTTTGAGTTTTCAGGCAGTTGTCTCTCGAAGTTGTCGCCTTTTGTTGCTCGCTTTTTGGTTGTAGGGTTTTGAGTTTTCGGTTTATTTTTGTTATTGATATTGTTGTTATTACTATTATTATCATCATTATCATTATTATTAGTAGTAGTAGTGTTTTTGTTATAATCATTATTATTGCTGTTACTTTTATGATTATTATTTTTATTACTATTATTATTATTATTATTATTATTATTATTATTATTATTATTATAATTGTAACTATGATTATTATATGATAAGTATAATTGTTATAAATATTTTTGTTATTGTTTTTGTTGTTATTTTTGTTATGGATGTTATTTTTATTTCCATTATCATTATTGTTATTATGGTTACCATTATTATTATTATTATTATTATTATTATTATTATTATTGTTGTTGATATAGTTGTCAGTATCGTTATTTTGATTATTATTATTATTAGTAGTGTTAAACGTATTGTTATCATTATTATTGTTTTTGTTATTATTATTATTATTATTATTATTATTATTATTATTATTATATTACTTTTTGTTGTTATTGTTATCATCACAGCTGTTTTATTTTTGTCGTACAGTCGTCGTGCTATTCCCCACCATTAACCCGGCCAGTGAGCGGGCACAGGGGACGTGACGGGGGGAACACAGGGCGAAAAAAACCCTCAGAAGAGTGGGAGGAAAGGGGGGGGGCGAGGAGGAGAACGGGTGCAATCAGAACCAGAAAAAGGGAGAAGAAAATGATTATGTGAGTAGGATCACGAATGGATAGAAGCAGCGGAAGACGAAGGCGGCGGCGCCGACGAAGTAGCAGTAAGATGAGGAGGAGGACGAAGCTATAAATAGCCTAGCAGGTCTCCCGTCACTGATGTATCCGAAGCGCCCCTGTTGCATGTTCCGTGCACGCTGCTCGCTCGATGGCCGGTCGTCGCTGCGCCCTCCTTTCTTTCCTTTCGGTGCAGGGCTGCGCTCCCTCTGCTGTTTCCCTCCCTCCCTCCCTCCCTCCCTCCCTCCCTGCCTCCCTCCCTGCCTACGCTGCCGACGGCCATTGGGGGAGGGAGGGCCCACAGTGAGCTCCACTGCTTGTGGTGTTTATCATTTTTGTCATTATGGCTTTTATTATTACTTTAGTGTTTTGGGGAATAACATTTACTGCCGTCTTATCGCCGCTGGCATCGCCTCCTCCTCCACTACCTCTGTTCATAATTAACTTCATAGTTATTGTTTTATTAATCTTGTATATGAGTCTCTTTGTGGCCATCGTCGTCTTCGCCGGTATTTCGTATCTCCCATTATCTCGTCTACTTGGCATTAGTCATTGCTTATCTATTTTCTCTGGTTGCATTTCCCTTCTTCGCTTTTAGGACGAGTCTAAAAATCGCCAAGGGTGGAGGGAAAGAGAGAGAGAGAGAGAGAGAGAGAGAGAGAGAGAGAGAGAGAGAGAGAGAGAGAGAGAGAGAGAGAGAGAGAGAGAGAGAGAGAGAGAGACCGACTGAGATTTACATTATATCGCTAACCGGCAACTCCTCGCTCGGCCTGGCCTGTCACCCTCAGCTGATCCACGGACCGCGTGTCTCTCCTTAAGGAATTCTCATCCTTCCTACCCCCGGACTGAAGGTCGTTATCCCCCTGCTGCTTTCCCCTCTTGTGGGATTCTCTCTTTCCCCTCCAGATGCAAATTCCGGATAAGCGAAAAAAATCTCGATATGTAATTGAATAATGAGAGCAGGCGTGAGGTTGTGGAACGCCCGTGCGCCGTGCCGTTCGCGGCGCTGGCCGTGGCTGTGAGATATGTGTGCCTGTCGAGGGGGTTTAGGCAGGCAGGTGCATGAGCGCAAGTAATCAAGCACGCGTACATAGATATTCGCTGGGGCGCCGACGCGTAAGTTCAGACAGTGCATGCACACACACACATACACACACACACACACACACACACACACACACACACACACACACACACACACACACACACACACACACACACACACACACACACACACACATTCTCTCTCTCTCTCTCTCTCTCTCTCTCTCTCTCTCTCTCTCTCTCTCTCTCTCTCTCTCTCTCTCTCTCTCTCTCTCTCTCTCTCTCTCCCCCTCTCTCTCTCTCTCTCCCTCTCTTTCTCTCTCCCTCGCCCTCCCCCTCCCCCCTCCCTCTCTCTTTCTCTCTCGAAGAAGAAGAAGAAGAAGAAGAAGAAGAAGAAGAAGAAGAAGAAGAAGAAGAAGAAGAAGAAGAAGAAGAAGAAGAAGAAGAAGAAGAAGAAGAAGAAGAAGAAGAAGAAGAAGAAGAAGAAGAAGAAGAAGAAGAAGAAGAAGAAGAAGAAGAAGAAGAAGAAGAAGAAGAAGAAGAAGAAGAAGAAGAAGAAGAAGAAGAAGAAGAAGAAGAAGAAGAAGAAGAAGAAGAAGAAGAAGAAGAAGAAGAAGAAGAAGAAGAAGAAGAAGAAGAAGAAGAAGAAGAAGAAGAAGAAGAAGAAGAAGAAGAAGAAGAAGAAGAAGAAGAAGAAGAAGAAGAAGAAGAAGAAGAAGAAGAAGAAGAAGAAGAAGAAGAAGAAGAAGAAGAAGAAGAAGAAGAAGAAGAAGAAGAAGAAGAAGAAGAAGAAGAAGAAGAAGAAGAAGAAGAAGAAGAAGAAGAAGAAGAAGAAGAAGAAGAAGAAGAAGAAGAAGAAGAAGAAGAAGAAGAAGAAGAAGAAGAAGAAGAAGAAGAAGAAGAACAAGGCAAATTGATAGGTCGAAAGGGATGGGAATGGAATTGAAGTTGGAGTAGGGCGAAGAGGTCTGCAGTAAGACGGAGAGTCGTCGTCGTCTTGTCACGAGGCGTTGGAGGTTTCGAGGGGCAGGAGTTGAAGGAAGATGAGGGTAGGAAAAGGAGCAAGACAAGAAGGAATTGTCTGAAAAGACAGACATCGAGGTGGGCAGGTATTGGGGAAGAGAAGAGAAGAGAAAGAGAAGTCGAGTTTTAAGCAAGGAGGTAGACGAACAACTGGAAGGGCCCAGCAGGCAACTCGACCGCAGGGCATCCGTTGCAAGCCCGGGCCATAAGGGAAGGCCAGAAGCGAGGTAGGAGGAAGAGGGCCAATGGTACTTTACGGTTTTGCGGCCGAGATGCATCGTCGTATCAGGTATCTCCTCTTGCATTCTCTATCGGGTCAGCTTACCTCTTCATCAGGCCACAGTGCAACCTCTGCGAAGTCATGTTGTAAGGTCACGCCGCAACCTTTTTATAAGGTCACGTTGCTACCTCTTTACCAGGTCACATTGCAATTCTATCAGGTTACGGTGCATTACGTTGCCTCTTTAACAAGTCCTTCCCTCCTTTCCTTCCTTCCTTCTCATCCTGCTCTTCCGATGTTCATCTAGTAATGAGGAAGCGAAGATAATGAAGCACACTTAACTATTGAAATGTTTGTGATTATCAGCTGTTTCCCTCCCAATCCTTCTTCCCCTCTACTTATTCCCTTCCCCCGTTGCCCTCCCTTCCCTTCTCCACCACCTCCCGTTCCACCTCCTATTCCCTATCTCACTTCCCCCATCTTCCTCCTCCCACCTCCTCCTTCTTCTTCTTCTTCTCCTCCTCCTCCTCCTCCTCCTCCTCCTCCTCCTCCTCCTCCTCCTCCTCCTCCTCCTCCTCCTCCTCCTCCTCC
>BOPN01003338.1:115000-122500 GCA_017312705.2 Penaeus japonicus | reverse complement strand
GAACAACTAGATAAAAAGCTGTACAATTAAACGAGGTAATTGTTAAAATGACGAAAGAAGAAAGAAACTGTGAATCAGAAAAAAAATTGTACTGCAGACAAAGTTTGTCCAAAATCCCTAGCTCCCTCCCTCTCATTCTCTATCTCTCTATTTAAATGTTTATTGGTGTTCTTTTTGACGTCGTTCACTCGGTTTCCCTTGTTCCTTTTCCCTTCTTCCTCACTCACCCCTCCCTCCCCATTCTTATTCTGATGGATGATGACGAGTCTTGCATCAATATCAATGTCAAATTCTTATCAGAGCCTCGGGGGAGGAACCTCGCTTTTCTTTCCTCTGTGTGTGTGTGTGTGTGTGTGTGTGTGTGTGTGTGTGTGTGTGTGTGTGTGTGTGTGTGTGTGTGTGTGTGTGTGTGTGTGTGTGTGTGTGTGTGTGTGTGTGTGTGTGTGTGTGTGTGTTTGTGTATTAGGGGGGGAGACTGAAATTGAGGAAGAGCAATAGTAAAGTAGAGGGTGACGAAATAATGATGACATGGCTAATGAGGATTATGGTGACGATGGATGAAGATGAAAATAATCAAAACTGATAACAGTTATAAGTACAGGTTTGAAAGGTAAAGGTGGTGATGAAAAGGAAAATATCGGTGATAAGAAGACGAAGAAAACGAATGAGTAAAGGAACAACGAGAAAATGGGATGATCCGGATTATTGAAATGGAGTTACCGAGCGGCCTTGGGAGTCAGTCAGCGGTTGGAGTAGAAACCTTTCTTCTCTGGCGCTTGGTTTTGGCTCATTCGTTCGTTTGGTCTTCGTCCCCTGTCGGTTCCTCTCTTTCGTCAACTCTTCTCTGTTTTTCTGGTCCCCTCCCATCTTTTTTCTCTCCGGTCTTCCTCTGCCCCCCCCCCCTCTCCTCTCCTTACCACTTCCTCCCTTTCCATTCCTCTCCGCCCCTCTTTTTCCTTGCATCTCCTTGTCTCCACTCTCTCATCTCCCCTTGTTCCTTACAACTTTTTTCCCTTCTCCCCGTATCGCTTCTTCACCTTTCGAGCCTGACTCCACGCTTGTTTCACATTCCCCCTTTCTCCTATTCCCCACCTCTCTCCTGCCCCCTCCCCCTCCCCCTCCCTCCTATTATTTTTGTTGTGCTAAATGAAGGTCGCGGTTTCGGTTGTCTACAATAGGAGGCGGCGAAGGCGACGAAGGGAAGCGGCTGTTGGAAGCAGAGTCAGCGGAAGGAGCAGGCGGGGTCGATCCGAAGGATGGGGTGGATGGGGAGAGACGGGGAGGAGGAGGCTAAGTGAGGGGAGATGAGGGTGAACTTGGGGAGTTGTGGGGAAGGCGGGCGGGAGAGCGAAGTGAGAGGGAAAATGGGATAGGAAGGAGGGAGTGGGCAGGGGCGGAGAGAGATAGGAAGCTATGTGAGGGGAGGATATGGCTAGGGGTGGGGAAATGGGAGTTTTAAGAAGAGAGATCGGGGATGGGGAGTAGTGTGGGGTGGCGTGGAGAGCGATGGGGTGGGTGGTGTAGGCTGGGGAACACATGGTAGGGAGGGAGGCAGTGGGGATAAGGAATAAGAATAGGGTTGGGAATAGATGTTGGGGCAGAGGTGGGGGATCACCGGGGAGGTAGTAACAGGCCAAGCAGGTTGGCAACAAACGATGGTGTTTCACAAGGTCTGCTGAAGCTGCTCTTGGAGATAGATCTAGTTTTGAATATCTTATTCGTTGCTTTTAGTTGGACTTTACCTAGGTATCATTCCAGTATTTATGTTATTGCTATCATATGCTGTCTTCGATGTTGTTGTTATTGTTAATTAGTCTTCCCTCCTACCCTCCCCCACCCCCTTGCCTCCCTTGAGTGCCCGCTGGATGATGGTTGAACACCCCGGGTTGCTTTTTTGCGGTCGAATTAGTTGTGCTTTGTTGAGTGCGAGGTTTGCTGTTTTTGTTTTTTATCTCCCTTACTCCACCCAACGATCCCTCCGCCTATCTATCTGTTTATCTGTTTTTTCTCCTTTCCATATTCTTCTCTCCCGTATGACCACTAGTCCCTCCTCTCTCCTAGTTGAATCCTACGAGCACGTTCTGACGGATTACTCCCCCCCCCCACTCCCTCCCACCACCTGAGGTTGAAGGATTTATGTGGAGCAGTTCCATCGGGGGGGGGGGGGGGGCACCTGTTATACCGAACACCTTATACCATTTGCGTTCACGGCCGGTTTGCGGGGGCTTTGGGTGCATGACAGTCGAAGCTTAGGTTTCATGTGCCACTGTGACGTCATGCGTAGAGTGGAGGTAGGCCTTCCACACCCTCGCGCCTTCCTATCCTCCTCCTCGCCGGGTCTCCGACCCCCACCCTCCTGTCTCCCTGCCCTCCGCTACTAGTAAGCGTTCATTCGTAGTGAAAGTTCGGTTGGAGGGGACAGTAGAACCCCCCCCAGTGCCCCCTCCCCTACACAGAGCTAGTTCCGGCCCGCAGCCTGCTGTCGCCGCCTAGGGGGATGAAGGGAAGGGGCGGGGTGTGGGAGGTACAGGTACAGGTACAGGTACAGGTACAGGTGCAGGTGCAGGAAAGCGGGAGCACTTGGAAGAAGAGATTATGATAAAGGGAGATGCTGATGGAAAGATGAAGATGGAGAGGTAAAAGAAAGAGGAAAAAGCTGATGTGGACAGCCATATATCATCGCCATCATCATCGTTATTATTATTATTGTTATTATTATTATCATCATTATTATTTAAGATACCTATGTTTCTACACAGGGTGTGAGTGACTAAAGGCACCCAAAATTTGCGGACCTTATATAAAGGCATGAGACCCCAAGTAACAATATTAAAACACCGTTAAGAGTCACTGGGGAGAAACTTCAACTACTGGGAAAATGAAACTACAGTAAAGATAGAAATAAGAAAAATACCGATCAAAATGCGACAAAAGTGAAAGATTAAAACGTTTATAAAAATCAGTAAAATATAGTATAGCATTGAGTTTTCTCTGGCCGTAGCTTACCCTTCCCTCTGGGCCTGATTCGCCATCTGTTTGGGGAGGGTGAATGTCCATGATGACGTAAGGCGGTCCAGCTGTGGCGATTCCTTGGGTGAGGGGCGGGGGGGGGGGGGCACAATGGAACGGCCCACGCCCAAGGCACGTGGTCGGGTCGGGCTACGGGCGGTGCGAAGCAGGTATGTGTAATGTTCGGGTTGCTGTGTTTGGTTTAATGCCTTGTGAAGTAGGCATGTGGTTGTGGGTGACGTGAAATGGGTATGTGGTGAAAGGTTGATACCTCATTGTGCATGAAATAGGTATGCTTGAAGATATGGGATATGTACAATGATTCGCGATATATATGAAATTGGTATGTGGTGGCATTTAGTAATGCTGTTTGTGATAGCCACGTGATGCACTGTACATTATCCCGATGTGGTGATGGTGGTGGTTATGTGACCTTTCAAGCAGTCGCTGTCAGGAACAATGAATGGAAATCTCTCCAGCTTTGTCCCAGGAGGATAATTTGGGGAAGGGAGGGAGGGAGGGAGAGAGAGAGTGAGATAGGGAAAGAGATTAAGAGATTGAGTTGGAACATTGATAGTAAGGAGGGAAAAGGGAGGAAACGGGCCAGGGAATGAAGGGGGGAAGTATGGAAGGAAGGAAGGTAGTGAGCGAGTGAGCGATGCAGGAAGGTAGGGTAGGTAGTGAGTGAGTGAACAAGTCCTCAGAACCCAGTGAGCGATGTAAGAAGGTAGGGTAGGTAGTGAGTGAGTGAGTGAACAAGTCCTCAGAACCCGGTCCATGTCTCCCGTTTCTGTCGGGCGCATGTTTTGACGGCGTCCGGGTAGTCGGGTAGTCCAGGTGTCGCAAGGTCAGTCGAGAGATCCGGGGTCGGGCCTTGTGGCTCGGGGAGGCGTGGGATAGGGGGAGGGGGCGAGGTATGGGAAACCGGACGGGAGGAATTTGGAAAGCACCCTTGCGAGGAGGGGGGAGGGGGTCGTATTTACGTCCACTATAAGTGTATATGTATAACATTTAGGATGACGCACATTCAGTGTGTGTGTTTGTTCAATATGTGTTTGTTTGTTTGCTTATGTTGTATATGTTATATGTATATTATTGTGTGTGTGTGTGTGTGTGTGTTTATATACAACATACATATTACATATATGTTAATTTATACATCAAAGTGCATCTATGTATATATGATATTACAATATATGTAGACCGAGAGAAAGAGAATGAATAAGGCTGTGATTAGACGTTGTTACGTTTAATTGTTAAAATCTCGTTCCCTTACGGGCAGAAGGGATCACAGTTGTGAGGATTTGGGATCCGTGTCTGCCTCGCGAATGGAGGAGAGGAGGACGAGAGAGGGGAAACTGGAAGTGGGAAGAAGAGTGTGTGTGAAGCGTGACGTGAGAGGTGGGAAATGTGAGGTGGTTTGTCCTTTGTTGGAACTGTTGATCATTGAATGCTTAGTGGTAGTTATGGTTTGTTGTGGTAAGTGAAGAGATTTGATGAATGAATGGCCAAGAGGAAGGATGGAAAGACTTGTGGTGGTGGTGTGGGGGTATGTGGGTTAGGGGGATGTGGGCGAGGGTCCCACACTAAAGGGAACATGCTGGTCCGAAGGAACGTCCCTCCTCCATCCCCCTCCCCCTCCCTCTCTCTTTCCCCTCCCCCTCGTTCCCGATCCCTCTTCACTAATTCCTTCACGGCGGACTTTGTTCCTAGGCTGAGGGACAGGAAGAGAAGAGGGAGAAGAAAGGGAAGACGATACAAAAAGAGTAGGAAGAGAAGGGGAAAGAGAAAGAAAGAAGAGGATAAGGAGAGAAAGAAGAGGGGGGGGGAGAAAAAGAGAAGAAGGAGAAAGAGGAGGAAGATAAACTGTTGAAGAGAACGAGGACGGGGTGTAAGGATAAGGAGGAGGGTATGATACCCTTTTGGTGCTGGTCTCTTGAGGGAGCGGTCAGGTGATCATCTTCGTTGTCGATGTAGGCCTACTTGGTGTTTTGGAGATGGGGGAGCTAAGTGACATATGATCGGTTGAAAGGAAGAGTATTTTTCTTTATTCCATATTAATCGTTTTTATGACCATAATCATCGCTATAACTACGCGTTGTCTGTTATAGCTATTCAGTTACTCCAATTGATTAATAATTATTATGATATTATAAGAGTTATGATAATGATTATTATGATATTCGTTCCATATTTATGAAGAAAAAAACTAATGTCGGCGTTAAACCAGAAACAAAGTAACACAAGACGTTTTTCTTCTTGGTGGACTCATCGCTTTTTGAGGACGTTAATTGCACACTCGTTTCACTTTTATGCTTCAACTTTTGCACTTTTTCTCTCTCGTCTTCTTCTTCTTCTTTATCTTACACTCTCCTCTTCCTCCTCCACCTCTCTTTCTCATCTTTGCTATTCCTCCACCACCTCTACTACTACCTCCTTCATTTCCTCCTCTTCCCTCTCTTTTCCCTCCTACTCACTCCTTCCCTCCATCAACATCGGGGTTTTTGAATCAAAACAGCCATGTAGGCCTATCTGTTGCCATTTCCGGGATAAGGCTTCTTCATTTTTAACTCCGTCGAACGTGAGAAAAAAGAGGAATGAAAGAAATCAAGAGGAAAACACTTCGGAATACCTGCACCCCAACACTTAAAGAAGGCAAATAAACAGTTTAAAAAAATCGAGAAGAAAAGCAAGGAAACAAGGAGAATCGAATACACACCCCCTCCCCATACAGATAACAAAAAAGTCATGAATGAAGATGACAATAGTTAATTTATGGATAAATAGAAAACAAAAGGAGCAAAAAGAAAATCAACGGATTACATTTCAAACTACTTTTTATTTTAGAAAACATAGGCCTACTTCATTAACACCGGGCTTCCTGTCCGCTCGCGTCGACGGCCTCGGCTGTCGATATGGCTGGTGCCGATTGTCTCCATTAGCTCGCGCGCAGGGAGGCCCAAAACGACGGCGACTGTTCGAACCTATTGGGGGCAGGGGGCGGTGTGGTAGCCGGAACCGTTGTTGACATCGTCTGCACTAGTCTCCGCTCGTCGCCGCTGTGTTTTACGGTTTCTGCTGTCGATTCCTTAGCTATGTAGAAAGTGCCGGCTCAGTTCGGTCCGGTCAGGTGCAGTACGACCCGCGTCATATCGCCACTCACACGTAAACAAACAAACGGCGGCAGAACGGAACGACCCATTCAGGACACTCGACGGGTGTTTGCGCCTCCCTTCCGTCCTTCCTTCCTGAACGCGCGCGCGCGCGCACACACACACACACACACACACACACACACACACACACACACACACACACACACACACACACACACACACACACACACACACACACACACACACACACACACACACACACACACACACACACACACACACACACACACACACACACACACACACACACACACACACACACTCACTCACTCACACACACACACACACACACACACACACACACACACACACACACACACACACACACACACACACACACATACATACATACATACATACATACACATACACATACACATACACATACACGCACGCATACACACACTCTCTCTCTCTCTCTCTCTCTCTCTCTCTCTCTCTCTCTCTCTCTCTCTCTCTCTCTCTCTCTCTCTCTCTCTCTCTCTCTCTCTCTCTCTCTTTCTCTCACTCTCTCTCTCTCTCTCTCTCTCTCTCTCTCTCTCTCTCTCTCTCTCTCTTTCTCCTCTCTCTCTCTCTCTCTCTCTCTCTCTCTCTCTCTCTCTCTCTCTCTCTCTCTCTCTCTCTCTCTCTCTCTCTCTCTCTCTCTCTCTCTCTCTCTCTCTCATGGCAGAAGAGCCAGATCAGCGGACGCTCGCTTGCACAGTCAGTCTAGGAGAGCATTGGCATTTCTTCTCTCAAGTCGTTCTATATTTTCTTGCCTGGTTAATTTCCTTCTGCCTCTCTCTTGGGTGTCCCTTTCACGCCTTCTCCACCACTCTGCTCCTATCCACCCAGATCCTTTCCTCGCTTCTGCTTCCTCCTTTCTTCCGGCCCAGCGCTACCTTGCCCTACCCACCCCTCACCGGTTTCCTCTTTCATTCGCCGTGCTCTATATACTACCCGCCTTTTCCTCCTCCTCCGGCTACTGCTTCCTTTTCCTTTTCTTTTTTTTCTTCTTTCCCTTCCTCCTCCTCCAATTCCTCTTCATTTTCATCTTCCTCTTCATCTTCCTCTTCCTCATTTTCCTTCCCTCTCTCCTCCTCCCACCTCCGCCCTCTGTCCCCGTCCCCTCCCCCTCCCCCACCTCCGCCCTCTGTCCCCTCCCCCTCCCCCTCCTTCGGGCGAGGGCGCCGGGCGATGAATGACCCTGGCGGCCGCGACGCCTCGCGATCATTAATGCCCAATGAGGTGATTAACGGGACGGTGTGACAAGAGCGTGGAAGGGGGTGGGGGTTGAGGGAGTGGAATGGAGAGGAAGTTAGTGGGGGCTTTGGCA
>BOPN01003338.1:90000-92500 GCA_017312705.2 Penaeus japonicus | reverse complement strand
TCCTCTTCCTCCTCCTCCTCCTCCTCCTCCTCCTCCTCTTCTCTTCTCTTCTCTTTCCCTCTCTTTCCCTCTTCTTAAGCGCCTCCATTTTTTTTCTTTACCTCTTATCAATTTCGCTGCTTATTTCTCCTTGTTACTTGGTTCCTCCGACCCTCCCCCCTCCTCTCTGAAGCAACTGCATTGCAACATATTCCCACGAGAAGACGACGAAGAGAAAAAGGAAAAAATCTGGGGATATTTTACAGGTTGCATCGAGCGCTTCGAGTGTTGGGAAAGAGCGAGCGCCGCTGATCTAGTTATCTCGCGCGGACGGCCGCAGCGGTAACGGCGGTAGGGATAGCGGTAGCAGTAGCAGTATTAGCGGTACGCGAACAACACATCTCGCGCCTGCGTGATAGGAGCGACTCTGCACCTACCCCCCCCCCCCTCCTCATCCTTCCTCCTCTCTTCTTCCCCCGTCTGGTTCTCTTCTGTCACTTCATTCGTTCCTCTTCTCCTTCCCTCTCCTTCTCCACAGATCGGCCTTCTACCCACCACCTCCCCCCCCCCACGGCTCGGTGTCCTTCCCTTCCTTTCCCCCTCCCAACCCAACGCCTCAGTCTCTTTCCCTCCCCTCCCCTCCCCTCCCCTCTCCTCCTCTCCCCTCTACTCCCCTCCCCTCCCCTCTCTTCCTCTCCTTCACCCCTCCCATCTCCTCTTCTTTATCACTTTAACCCTTCCCCTCTTTATCGCTCAATCCCTTTCCCTTCTTTATGCCTCTATCCCTTCCCCTTCTTTATCCCTCTCCTCCTCCCACGCCCCTATCCCCTCTTTATCCCTCTACCCCTCTCCTTCCCCCCTTTTCCTACCCCTCCCCCTCCCCCCGAATTTTCGCCCGCCGGCCCCCGCGGCGGGTGGCGGGTGGGTGACGTAATAGTCCGTTGGGTGTTTCCCCTCCCCCCCCCCCATCCTTCTCTTTTATCTTTTTAATTCTACTCTTCATCGTTATCTCCCCCTCCTCTTCCGCCTCCTGCTTCTTATATTTTCTTCTTCTCTTTCTCCTCCTCCTCCTCCTCCTCCTCCTCCTCCTCCTCCTCCTCCTCCTCCTCCTCCTCCTCCTCCTCTACCCTCCCCCATTGTGTGTGTTGCGATACTTGGTCAGTTGTCACACGCCCACGCACAGCCCACTCTCAGGCAGTGGGTTGTGCGTGAGAGTGAGTGGTAATCTAGCGTATGTGTGACGCGCTGGCGATGAGGTTTGTGTGCGCGCGTGTGATGAAAGCGGTGGAGGTGAGCCGCTTTGTGGTGTGATGCGGTGTGGATAGTGGAGCACAAGAGTGAAAGTTCGGGCGAGCGAGTGCCAACGCCAGCCGCCGCGACTGTTCCCACCGCTACCATTTACGTCAGTACCGACTCGTTCACGAGCCGCCCGGCGCTACGGCCATCGTCAATACTATTCCCGTCGAAAGCACTAACAATGCCTCGGCCTCTTTATTATCACGACCACTACCTTAACCATTGATAACCATCTTCCATTGGCACAGCTTTGGCGTTATCATTGGCACCGCTACCGCTGCCCCCCGTGCAACCGCCGCCGCTTCCGAAGCATGCTCGCCTAACCCGCTTCTCCTTCGTTGGCCCTCTTCCCCTCTCCTCTTCCTCTCCTCCCTCTCCCCCCCTCCTTCCCTCCCCTCCCCCTCCCTAACCTCTCCTCCACCTCTCCTCCACCTCTCCTCCCTTTCCCCCCTCTCCTCCCTCCCCTCTCCTCCTCCTCCTTCCTTTCTCGTCCCCCTCTCCTCCTCTCCTCCTTCCTTTCTCTTCCCTCTCCTCCTCTCCTTCCTTTCTCCTCCCTCTCCTCCTCCTTCCTCTCTCCTCCTCCCCCTCTCCTCCCCCTCTCCTCCCTCCTTCCTCACTCCTTCCTCACTCCTCCTCCCCCCTCTCCTCCCCCTCTCCGACCTCCTCTCCCCCCCTCTCCGACCTCTCCTCTCCTCTCCCTCCTCTCCCTCCCCCTCTCCTTTCTCTCTCCTCTCCCTCTCCCTCTCCTCCCTCTCCTCTACCTCCCCCTCCTCTACCTCCCCCTCTCCTCCCTCTCCTCTCCCTCCCCTTCTCTCCTCTACCTTCCCCTCTCCTCCCTCTACCTTTCGTCTCTCCCCCTACATCATGGATATAGTTACACAGATTCGATTAGTATATTGTCTCTATGCTGTATTTTGATGATGTTGCGGTGGATGAAGGTGTTGGGGAGACCAGAGGAGGTTAGGGGATGGTGCAGAGAAGGGTAGGGTTGGGGTGGGGGAGAGGAGGGGCGGGGTGGAAGGTGGGCGCGGGGTCTCGCCTTTGACGCTTTTTGTTCTGATATGTGTGTCTGTTTGCGTGTTTGTGGAGATGTGGTCATGGGTATGTGTGGTTAAGCATACGCATATGTATAGTATTCATGTGCATAATAACATGTTGATTATGATCTATGCCGTTACTATTGCCACTTTTGTTATTGTCTTTAATCTGAGTTTAGGACAGCCTT
>BOPN01003338.1:47500-60000 GCA_017312705.2 Penaeus japonicus | reverse complement strand
AGGTCCCGTAGCGTGTACACTCTGCCGACCTTGAACAGGTGGGGTGGGTGGGTGGCTGGGGGGTAGGCTTCAGTGTGTGTATGTCAGTAGTGTAGATTCTCATGGATGAAGTGTATGTATATGTTCATGGTAATATTTATGTTTTGATGTGGTGAAAAAGTGAAGGTTAATGAGCATGTTATGAATATGTAAATTGATTAATTGAATTACCAGTGCGATGGATTAGTTCGTGTATGAGCCCTTGAAAATGAATAACAGACAAGGGAAAAGGAGTAAACTGAGTGATCTGAAATGATTTCAGTAAATCGAGTGCAAATGAGTAACGTTTCTCCCATTTCACGGCACCCACCCACACTGCCTCCCCAACTCCAGCCCACGCCCTCTGGGGACTCGAACGCGGACTATATCCCGACATTAGTTATCTGGAGGTGTCGTTAAGTTCAACTGTACTTGCCCCCCCCCCCCCCTCTCTCTCTCTCTCTCTCTCTCTCTCTCTCTCTCTCTCTCTCTCTCTCTCTCTCTCTCTCTCTCTCTCTCTCTCTCTCTCTCTCTCTCTCTCTCTCTCAACTGCCCCACTATTCTGCTCCTTCGCGCCCACCTTCTCATCATCAATATCATTATCTTCATCGCCGATGTCTTCCTATTGTAATTTTGTAATATATTTCCGGCCTCTTTAGCTTATTCTTTTTACTGGACCCTTTTTCTTGTTCTCGTCTTTCTCTTCTCCTACCCCCTTCCCTTTTCCTCATCTCCCCTTTCCACCCTTCCCCCCCCTGTCCTCCTCTTCCTCTTTCCCCCTTTCCTCATCTCACCCTTTCCCTCTTTCCCCCTTTCCCTCTTTCCGTCTTTCCCCTACCACTTATTCACCACTAGCTAGTGAGGGAGTATTGATTACCGTAGCCCTCTCCACCCCCTCCCACCTCAACCTAGCTCCCCCTCCCTCCCCTGTCCACGACCTTACTCCCTCTCCTTCCCTACCCCCTCCCTCCCTCTCGAGTGCCGCCTGTGCACCATCCTGCATCCTGCATAATGCCTCGCTAATTGTCCCGCCCACAATGCTCCCTCCTCTCCCTCCCCTGCCCTTGCCTGCCCCCCTCTCTCTTGATTCCCCTCCTACCCCAGTCCACCCCAGTCCTCTCCCCACAGTGCTCTTCGTTCCCCTCCCCCCACCATCTCCCCTCTCGCTCGACTTAGCGCCCGCGCCCGCTACTGAATGGGGGGATGTCTTGGGGCGGAGGTTGGTGGGGTTGCGGCACAACTGGGTAGGGTCGGGTGGGGAAAAAAGCTCATGCTTGTTTATACACACACAAACACAAAACACACACGCACTCATAGACGCGCAAATTCATAGATACAGTACCTTCATGCTGTGCTTCACATACATGTATGTTTATTTACCGAGATAATGTGCTGTGTGGAGGGTGCACTAGTTAACGAGACATGCTCGCGCTGGGCTTGTGAGCATTAATTGATAGCAATTTCTTGACCGAGCTGCCTTTCAATCGTCTTTCCCCATCCCCTCCCGGTTGCTCGGCCGAAAGAAATGAGAAACCCCGAGGAGAAGGTAGGAAGAGGTGGGGGGGGGGACTCGTGGAAGACCTGTACAGGTCTTACTATCCCCCTTCCCCTCCCGCTCTCTTTCCCCCCTCCCTTCCCCCTCCCCCTCTCTTTCCCCCCTCCCTTCCCCACCCCTTCCCCAACCCTTCCCCTTCCCCAACCCTTCCCCTTCCCAATCCCTTCCCTTCCCCTTCCCCAACCCTTCCCCATCTCTTCCTTTTCCCCTTCCCCAACCCTTCCCCTTCCTTTCCCTTATCTTTCCTTTCCCCTTCCCCTTCCCTTCCCTTCCCTTCCCTTCCCTTTCCCCTTCCCTTTCCCCTTCCCCATCCCTTCCCTTTCCCCTTCCCCAACCCTTCCCCTTCCCCACCCCTTCCCTTCCCCTTCCCCATCCCTTCCTTTTCCCCTTCCCCAACCCTTCACCCTCCCCCACAGCTTCTCTTCTTCTTGTGCTCTTTATCGGCGGGGATGATTGCGTAAGGCGCGGTTATGCGACCGACGTTTTGCTCCGAAGTGATTAGATTCCTTTGAGGGGCGGAGGGAGGGAGAACGGGAGAAAGGAAGAGAGAGATATTAAAGGGAAGGGGTAGGTAAATGGGCGGAGGGAAAAGAAGAAAGAAAGAAAGAAAGAAAGAATGAAGGGGAGGAAGGGGAGGAAGGGGAGTAATGATTGAAGTGATAATGAAGGTTTGTATGATGAGGATTGTGCTGGCACTGGCAATGCTATTGGTGAAACACTGATAATTATGATACCGGGGATTTACGAGTGGTGACTGATAGTGATGACCATGTGTAATCCAAATAAGAAATGACATCGGGAAAGGTGCTAGCTATGAGGACTAATAACTAAATTACGAATAAGGAACTTGGTAAAATGAGAGTGTCGAGGAAGGAAATAGAGAATTGGAAGGAACCCTGTTGATGAGCCTTCAGGCCCGTGGGGTGGGGGAGGGGGAGGGGAGGAGTTGCAGGGGAGGCTGAGGGAGCTTTAAAGTTGATCGTGGTGAGCTGGCCAAGGGCGGTGGGGAGACGGAGGGGGGTGCTTACAACTCGCTTAGGGCGTCGTCCACGCTTCCTGCCCTCTCCCCTCTCCCTGCCATGTCTCTACCCTCCCCGCACTCTCTCCTCTCCCGCTTTCTCCCCTCTCCCCGCTCTCTCCCCTCTCCCCGCTTTCTTCCCTCTCCCCACCCTCTCTCATCTCCCCACCCTCTCTCATCACCCCGCTCTCTCCCCTCTCCCCACCCTCTCTCATCTCCCCGCTCTCTCCCCTCTCCCCACCCCCTCTCATCTCCCCGCTCTCTCCCCTCTCCCCGCCCACTCTCATTTCCCCCCTCTCTTCCGTCTTTGCACTCCCTATTCTCTCCTCCGCTCTTGTCTCTACTTGGCCTTTCTTTCTTCCCACTTGTCCCTCTTCCTCTTCATCCGCTCCGTGTCTAGCAGCATGGCCGGCGTCCGTCTGGTGTCTGGCCAGTGTCTAGGGAGTGTCTAGACCTGGGCAACAAGCTGTAGGGGGGAGGAGGGAGGGTGCGGCTAAAGACTCGTGTCTGGCCCCTGTCTCTCTTTCTCGACGGGGAGGGGGAGGGGAAGGGTGGAGGGGCAGGGGAAGGGAATAAGGGGGAGCGGGGTTCTGGAATGTCACTGCCATCGTGCCAGTGCCATTCAAGTATCAATGCAGTTCCTTCCGTTAGTCTCTGTATACCCCTCCCCCCTCATTCTCTCTTACTCCCCCCTCCCCCATCCCCTCTTAAATGTTCTTCCTTCCTCTTCTATCGTTCCCGATATTTTTACATGCCTTGAGTTGATCTGAAATTTGTGGTCACTCGATATTTCCTTATCAGGGCGAGAGGCTGAGGGGTGGGGGAGGGAAGGGGAGGGGACAAGAGTGGTGTGGGCAAAGTAGGGGAGGAGGATGAAAAAAAGAAAGAAATGGGAAGGAAAGGGAAAGTAAAGTAAAGTAAAGTAAAATAAGTGAAATGAAGGGACAAGAAAGACAGGAAAGGGAAAGGTATGGGAAGGGAAGGAGAGGGAGAGGAATGGAAATTGAATTAAAGGAAAGGAAGGGAAATATTTGGAAGAGGGGATTATGGAGCGTGGATATCACCCCCACCTCCCTCCTTCCGTTTCCTTTCGTCTCCATCACCGTACAAACGTACAAAACGAATCCTTTGAATGCTCCCACAATTACATGGGTTGAGGGGCAGGAGTAAGGGTAGGGGTCAAGGTAGGGGAAGGGATAGGGATAGGAGTGAAGGGACTAGGTGGGGGAGGTACTGGAGCGTGTACGAGTTAATGCCTTTTTCAGTGTCTTGAAATTCTGATGCTGATTCTCGGTGTGTAAGTTTTATTCTCTGAAGGTTGGAGACTGTGCTGCTGTTATTATTGTCCGAAAAGGATATTGCTCTTTACCATCTATTCATTCTTATTCAATATATTAATTGATATTATCGTCATCATAGTTTACCTACCTCCTCCTCTTAGCGGGCGTTTGTTTGGTTGTTTTTGTTTGCGTGTAAATGTATTCTTTATGCAAGTATGTATGTGCACGTAACAGCCATAGCCACTTATGTGCCATGTATGGTAGCCTTTGAGGATGCTGGCGCCAGGCACGCCGTTCGAGACTGGCGACGAGGTTTGATGGTTGGGCGCAAGGTGTGTGCTTTTGCCTCTCTCTCTCAGGGAGGAATTCATTGATCAGTTCGCTTTTGATGAATGAAGCGATTCAGCGGTTCGATTCATTCACCCGTGCAATCTTTAGTTTGTTTTTTTCTTATTTGACTCCCTCACTCGCTCACTAACACTCGCTCGCACACACTTTATCTCCCTCCTTCCTTCCCTCACTCTTTCTCCCTTCTCTCTTACTTCCCTTTCTCACCTCTTTAACATCCAGTCTCAATGTGCTACGCACTTGCATTACTCGCTCAGTAACACATACCAACCATATTAGACATTTATTCTTGCGCTTCCGCGTAGACGTAAACGTGCGTGCGTGCGTGCGTGCGTGCGTGTAAAAAACAGCCTCGTTAATAACAAGTTATGGGAAGATGAGAGAACACTTTGGAAAATATCATGGATTTTATCGCCATGTTCGAAAGGTTATTTGGCAGCATCACACCTGTGTTTGCTGCGACACCTGTTCTCATGGGGCAGTGGGGCAGCTGCGTGTCATTATCATTGTTGATGTTTTTGTTGCTGTTGTTGATATTCATATTGGAATTTGTTGATATTGATTTTTATTATGATGATAATGATAATAATTGTGATAATAATGAATAATGGTAATGATAATGATGATCATATAATCGTTAATCTTATTGTTATTGTTGTTGCTGTTACTTTTATTTTATTGCCATTGGTATTGTTATAATTGTTATTTTTAATGAAAATATACCATCATTATCATCATCATCGTTTTATTTCCCTATGTTGACTAACTCCGAAAGTGACCTTTAAGTGAGGTTGCTTTCGTGGGAGAGAGAGAGAGAGAGTGAGTGAGTGAGTGAGTGATTGAGTGATTGAGTGATTGAGTGAGGGGGGGGGGGAGAGGTGGATGGAAAGAGAGCGTGAGGGGAAGAAGATAGGTAGTATGATGTAGCGCCGAGAAAAGTGTCCCGCGACGGCCAGAAGGGAAAAAGGTTGAGGGAGGATCATGGAGCTTCGTCTGTGCCAAGGTCAGGGGGGGGGGGGGAGTAAGGTTCGTGCCAGGGGGAAAAGGGGGTGTTTGATGGGGCAAAGGATCCTGCTGCAAGGGCGGCGTGGCGTTGACCTGTTTTTTTTTTGGCGTCGTCAGCTTTGCTTCTTTGCCCTGTGTCTGGCCCTTTTTTGCTCCAACTCTTTAGTTTCCCTTGTTTTTCTCGCCCTCCATTGCCTTGCTCCCGGGATATTTCTCTCTTGTCGGGCCGTCTATCCTCCTGTCTGCCTGTCTGCCTGTCTGCCTACATGCCTGCATGCTTGATCGCTTGCTCATTTTCACTCTCTACCCCCCCTCCCTCCCCCTTCCCTCTTATTCCTTGCCTCGCCTTCTCCCGTTCGCTCTCTCCATTTCTTTCTTCCCCCGTTCCTTCACCCTCTTGCTATCCTTATCACAATATTATTATTATAGTTATTATTTACATGTTTATTGGATTTTGTTTTGTTTAGGTTGCGGTGGCAAGGGAGACAGGAGGGGAGGTAGTAGGGGGAAGGGTGGAGCGCGTGGGGTCAGGTGCGGTTGTGAGGCCAGGGAGGGAAGGACTATGACGTGGGGAAAGTGGGGAGGGCGAGGCGAGGGAAGAACCCGGTTAGAAAAAGGGAAGATTAATACACTGAATGGGTGCAGCCTATTAGTGTTTGAGTTGTGACGTCGAGGCCTCCTGTTTATCTGCTTGTTTGCAGATGGGTGTCTGTCTGTCTGTCTGCTTGTGCATTCATCCATGTATCTATCCGTCTGACGGTCCATCCTTCTGTCAGTGTATCTGTTTCTCAACACGCCAATGAGTCAGTCCTGAGTCAGTCTGAATGACTGACTGACTGACTCAGCTCGAGATGATATGTAGTTTTTTTTATCTCAGGATATGTAAAGACTATGCAGGTATGTTAATTTGATTATGCTTATTAGGGAACTCGCTAATTAAGGGAAGCTGGATTCTAAGCGTAATGGGACACGCGGCTTGAACGCCTGTTTTTTATCCTCTCGTTTATTTGTTTGAAGGTTTGTTGATTTGTTTTTTTATAGCTTTTGTCTTGATATTTGGTTCATCTCAAAAAGTTCAATTTTCCTCCCTTTCCATTTCTTGTATCAAAGATTATGTACTTGATGTGTTTCTCTCTCCTCTCCTCTCCTCTCCCTCCCTCACTCCCTTTCTCTCTCTCTCTCTCTCTCTCTCTCTCTCTCTCTCTCTCCCTCTCCCTCTCCCTCTCCCTCTCTCTCTCTCTCTCTCTCTTTCTCCCTTCTCTCTCTCTCTCTCTCTCTCTCTCTCTCTCTCTCTCTCTCTCTCTCTCTCTCTCTCTCTCTCTCTCTCTCTCTCTCTTACTCTCTCTTTCTCTCTCTCTTTCTCTCCTCTCTCTCTCTCTCTCTCTCTCTCTCTCTCTCTCTCTCTCTCTCTCTCTCTCTCCTCTCTCTCTCTCTCTCTCTCTCTCTCTCTCTCTCTCTCCCTCTCCCTCCCTCCCTCCCTCCCTCCCTCCCTCCCTCCCTCTCTCCCTCTCTCCTTCTCCTTCCCCTCTTTCCTCTCCCTCTCTCCCTCTCTCCCCCCATCTCCCTCTTTCCATCTCAACAGACACACACACACACACACACACACACACACACACACACACACACACACACACACACACACACACACACACACACACACACACATATATATATATATATATATATATATATATATATATATATATATATATATATATATATATATATATAATACCGGAAAGGAATGAAGAAAGAGCGAAGGAGGGAGAAGGGGATTGGGAAGAGAAGATTCAAGGGAGGAGGAGGGGTGTGTGTATGTATGTATGTATGTATGTATGTATGTATGTATGTATGTATGCATGCATGCAATGTATAGTAGGGCAGGGCTAGTTTAACAGTGCAAGAGTTGGGCAGAGGGTGCGTGGAACCGAGGAACAGCATTAGACGCGATGGGATGACCAGCATGGGACGGGAAGGATGCGGTCGGGCAGGGGAAGTTGTGACGGGCCAGATTTTAGTAAGATCGGATAAGATAGAATTAATGAATGTCTATATTTACTATCGTATAGCTATTTTATTTGCATGCATGCTTTCGTTAGACGTTCGAGTGACATGGGCAAGAAGTTCGAGTCACAGGTCGTGTGACCTGCCTCTGCATGTGTCGGGAAAATTAGAGGGGATGGGGATGGGGATAGGAGGAGGTGAGTGAAGCGCTGGCGGCCAGATATTGAGACTTATTCTGGATCAGCTTTCCATCCGGATGCCTCGAGTCTGGACCGTCAGGTGGAGGCCGCGCGCGATCTCTTTCTCTCTGTAATAATTACTCTGCTTAGTTTGTTCAGAGCTACTTATAGATAACTGGATGGAACAGGGAAACTAGCGATCAGCTGTACGGCCTTTATTGATGAGGACTCACGATACAGCACGGATAGATAATTGATTCAAGCAGATGTCTTGCTGTAAAAAACAGTGAAGACCCGCGAGGGACTTAGACTTCTTCGTCCGGCCCTACCCCATCCCGGGATAAAGCCGATAATCCCGCAGAAGTCACTAGGTTTGGCCCGTGAAAGGCAGACTTGAGAGGGGAGTGTGACCCGATTGGCGGTCAGATGGCCACGGGCGAACTAATATCTTGGTAAAAGGATCTGCGTGAGCCTGTCTTGACCTCCGCCAGCCAAAGTAGTTCCAATGACGCGGAGGGTATGTACCTATCCCAGCATTGTGGCATGGGTGTGATGATTTTGGCCGCCATCTTGCAATGGGCAGACGCGAAAGTAGAAATCTTTTTAAATGTCTTATACTCTGTCACTCACTCATTCTCTCTCCCTCTCTGCCTTTTCCCTCTTTCCCTCCTCCCTTCCTCCCTTCCCCCTCTCCCCCCCTTCCTCCCTCCCTCCTTTTCTAACATTTTCTTGTCTGCATCTTCATCTACTCTTCTCTTTCTTTATCTCTCACTATTTCTTACATTATTTTCATTTCTTCCTGTCTTTCCACTACCCCACCCCGTGGAAAATTCTCTGTTGATACCTGAACCCTTTCTACACCCCACTTGTTCCTCTTCCTCTCTTTCTCTTTTCCCCACCACTCTTCTTATCTTCTTTATATTCTCTTCCTCCCCCTTCCTTCCCTTCTTTTTCTCTCTCTCTCCTCTCCCTTCTTCCTCCCCTCCTCCCCCTTCCTTCCACTCTCTCTCTCTCTCTCTCTCTCTCTCTCCTCTTCCTCCTCCTCTTCCTCCCTCTTCCCTCCCCTTCCTCCTCCCCCCTCCTTCCTCCCTCCTCTTTTTTCTCCCTCTTCCCTCCTCTTTTCCTCCCTCCTCCTCTTCTTCTCCCTCCTCCTATTTTTCTTCTTTCTCTTTTGTCTCATTCTTTCGTCTGTCTCCCCTCTTCTGTCGGGAGGAGAGGAGAGCAATTAATAGTGTAGATTTACTATTTGATTTGTTTGTTTTTGTTTTTATTCCAGGAAAGAAAGACACCAGAGAAATGCTTGCGAATTCTGTCCTAACTGTTTCCGCTATTCTGTCATTACGCAGACATTTTTGTTGAGTCGAAAGAGCTGGAGGAGAGTAGCGAAGGGCGGAGGGAAACGGAGACAACCTTGGGACGGGAGGCGGACATCAGACACAGGCTGGGGAGGAGGACGGGAGAGATGGTAGGGGAAAGAGGGGGTGGCGAGAGAGAAAGAGTAGTAAGAGAGAGATAGAAAGGGTAGTAAGAAAGAGAGTGAAAGAGAGAGAGAAAGAGAGAGAGAGAGAGAGAAAGAGAGAGAGAGAGAGAAAGAGAGAGAGAGAGAGGGAGAGAGAGAGAGAGAGAAAGAGAAAGAGAAAGAGAGAGAGAGAGAGAGAGAGAGAGAGAGAGAGAGAGAAAGAGAGAGAGAAAGAGAGAGAGAAGAGAGAGAGAGAGAGAGAGAGAGAGAGAGAGAGAGAGAGAGAGAGAGAGAGAGAGAGAGAGAGAGAGAGAGAGAGAGAGAGAGAGAGAGAGAGAGAGAGAGAGAGAGAGGGAAGCAGAGTGGGAGAGGGAGAATGAGAGGCATGGGGGGCGGTGGAAGGGATGATTACAAAGGGTGAGAAGGTGCTGAGGGGGGAGCACAACGATACCAGGCCATCCGATACCTGTTTCGCGTCACTGAAGGGGGGGGGGATTTAAAGGGAGAGGCAATTTGGGAAGGAGAGGTGATAACGAGGTGATGGGGCGAGGAAGTTCAAGAGGGTGGAAGTGCGCTGGTCCGCCCGTTTGAGTTATGACTTTGGTTTTATTATCTGTTCCTTCTTCACTTTTCATTCCTTCCATTCCTTTTTCCGGCTTTTCATTATTTGTTTCCCTCACCCCTTTCCCCCTCATTTCCCTGCTTTCCATCTTCATCCGTTGCTTACTCCATACCCCAACTCGCTACCCCCTTTTCACCGCTGTCTACCCTCACCTGTCCCAAGTTAACTCCCGTTGTCATACCCTCTCGCTCCATTCCTTGCCCCCGTCACACCTCCCCTCTCCCTCCCTCCTCTCTCCCCTCTCCCTTCTCCCTTCTCCCTCCTCTCTCCCCTCTCCCCTCTCCCTTCTCCCTCCCTTCTCCCTCCCTTCTCCCTCCCTTCTCCCTTCTCCCTCCCTCTGGGCTTTCGTTGTTACCCTCCCTGCCTCTCCAACTCTCGCTCTATCTGTACTCCTTGTTCCTTCCGTTACCACTGTGTCGTCCCTTCCCTTAACTTCTCCCATCTCCCTTCCCCCTTCCCCCCCTTCCCCACTTTGCACCTTTCTTCTTCTTTGCTCCTTTCTTTTCCCGTGTTCTCTCCTTCCCATGTCCTGTCCCTTCTCCTCTCCCTTCCCCTCTCCCCTCTCCCTTTGCCCCTCTCCCCCTCTCCCCTCGGCTTGAATGCTTTCGCTCACGTACCTTGGCGACAGCGGCCGTCGTCCCCGACAGGACAATAGGGCATCTCGGGCACCTCTGTAGACGGCCAGAGTAGGGGGATAGGGGATAGTGAGGAAGGGGAGGGAGTGGAAGGGAAGGGAGCAGGGGATATCGAGGAAGGAGTGGAAGAGAGAGATGTAGAGAAGGAGGAAGAGAGGAGAGAGAGAGAAAGGGAGTGAGTGAGGGAAGGAAAGAGGAAAGGATGGGGAGAAGCAGGTAAAGAAACTCAGACAGATAGACCGACCTTTAAAGAAAGAGAACATTCAGGGTAAACGCCCTCCTTTACCCCTTTCCCGCACCCCTCCCCCTCTTCCACTTCTCATACCCCGCTTTGCAACATCAGCAACATCAAGCAGACACTGTGATAGTGTGGGTCTTTGTATTATTTCGCTGTCAGTTTCATTCTTATTAGTTTTCTTTCTTTTACTTTTCATCAGGCGATATTTGGGTGGTGGTGGTGCAAAATAACTGTTCTTTCGAGGCGGAGTGAGAAGAGATACTTGCACAGGAAAGAGCCTTCCGAAGGATGGTGCTTTCGCGGGGAAAACGTTTTTAAGCTGTGAAGTTCCTGATGGGGAGGGTCCTTGGTCCTTTGGTCCACCGTATCCCCTAAACTGCTCCGGCCCATAGAAGGGCGGCGAGGTCTCTTTTTCCCCTTTTGCCTCTCCTTTTCCCCTTTTGCCTCTCCCTTTCCTCTTTTGCCCTTCCCTCTTTTCCCACGGAGCGTGGGAACGACAAGAGGTGAGGGGGAGGGGGCAAGGAATAAGTGAAGAGGTGCATTCCACGTGGAGGTATTCTCTCTCTCTCTCTCTCTCTCTCTCTCTCTCTCTCTCTCCCCCTCTCTCTCTCTCTCTCTCTCTCTCTCTCTCTCTCTCTCTCTCTCTCTCTCTCTCTCTCTCTCTCTCTCTCTCTCTCTCTCTCTCTCTCTCTCTCTCTCTCTCTCTCTCTCTCCCTCTCCCTCTCCCTCTCCCTCTCCCTCTCTCTCTCTCTCTCTCTCTCCTCTCTCTCTCTCTCTCTCTCTCTCTCTCTCTCTCTCTCTCTCTCTCTCTCTCTCTCTCTCTCTCTCTCTCTCTCTCTCTCTCTCTCTCTCTCTCTCTCTCTCTCTCTCTCTCTCTCTCTCTCTCCCTCTCCCTCTCCCTCTCTCTCTCCTCTCTCTCTCCTCTCTCTCTCCTCTCTCTCTCCCTCCCTCTCTCTCTCCCTCCCTCCCTCTCTCCCTCCCTCCCTCCCTCTCTCTCTCTCTCTCCCTCCCTCCCTCTCTCTCTCTCTCTCTCTCTCTCTCTCTCTCTCTCTCTCTCTCTCTCTCTCTCTCTCTCTCTCTCTCTCTCTCTCTCTCTCTCTCTCTCTCTCTCTATCTCCTCTCTCTCCTCTCTGGGGGGAGGTTGATATCAATTTGTGGCCACATGATGGCAGTCAAACGTCGGTGCCAAAGTGTATAGGGGTTCTGTGGTAGAAGGGGGGGGGGGATGGCACGTGGGAACCTCCAGCTGGGAGAGATTCGATGCCTGATAGTTGGTTCTTTAACCATCTATTGAGCTGCTTGCCTTCCTTATCTTTCTTTCGCCTCCTCTCCCTCCACTCTGCTCTTCTCTTCTCTTCCCTCCTCTCTCTTTTCTTCTGTTCTGTTCTGTTCTCTTCCCTTCCCTTCCCCTCTCCTCTCTTTTCCTCTCCTCTCCCTCTTTCTCTCCCTCTTTCTCTCCCTCTTTCTCTCCAACCCCTTTACGGTCTGCCACTGTCTTCTCGCCGTCCACCTGTGCCAACCAGCTGTCATCCACCCCCTCCCCCGCCACCACTCGGGCGAAAGGTGAAAAAGGCGAGGTGGAGCTGTGCTCGGGACCTCGAGTAGGGAAAGGAAGGGTGGAGGAGTAGGAGGAGAAAGGTGAATGGATCTTAGGGAAGAGGTGGAGGTCGAGGAGGCGGTTAAAGTGGAGTGGGAGGACGAGGTGGGCGGGTCACATTACGGAAGCAGACGGCCCAAAGTGTCACCTGGTGAGGGGGGGTAGACTAAGAGGGGGATTCACCTTCATTCACTTTCCCTCCCTTTTTCTCTCTCCCCTCCCCACCCTTCACCCTTACCCTCCCCTCCCCTTCTCTCTCCCCCTCCCCCTCTTACTTTTTCATAAATTTCATCTCATTTTCTTTCTCGCTGGTTGTTTTTCATCGTTTGCTTTTAAAAGCAATTCACTACCATTTGCATTGACCATTGCTAATTCAATTTGGTATTATGTAATTCTCTCTCTCTCTCTCTCTCTCTCTCTCTCTCTCTCTCTCTCTCTCTCTCTCTCTCTCTCTCTCTCTCTCTCTCTCTCTCTCTCTCTCTCTCTCTCTCTCTCTCTCTCTCTTTCGCTCTTTCTTTCTCTCTCTCTCTCTCTCTCTCTCT
>BOPN01003338.1:30000-32500 GCA_017312705.2 Penaeus japonicus | reverse complement strand
TATTCCCATTCCCACTCCCACTCCCCCTCCCATTCCTATTCCCATTCCCACTCCCCTCCCACTCCTACTCCTACTCCCACTCCCATTCCCCCTCCCACTCCCACTCCCACTCCCACTCCCACTCCCATTCCCACTCCCCCTCCCACTCCCACTCCCCCTCCCACTCCCCTCCCACTCCCACTCCCACTCCTACTCCCCTGTAGCGCCCAAAAGCACTCTTTGGCATGGTTCTCCGCCTCTCGGACTCGTGTTGTTAGTCATTTAGTCGTTATTACAATCATTATTAATATTGTCATTAATATGATGACGACGATGATTATTAGTGATATTATTAATATTATTGTTGTTATTATTATTAATATTTTTATTTTCTACTATTATTATTTTATTGTTATTATTATTATTGTTATTATTATTATTATTATTATTATTATTATTATTATTATTATTATTATTGTTATTATTATTTTTATTATTATTATTATTGTTATCATTATCATTATTATCATCATTGTCATAGTCATTACTATTGCCATTGTCGTATTTTTATTGTTATCATTTTCATTAACACTGTTATTATGTTTATGAATATTGCTGTTTTTATTGTTATTATCATTTTAATAGGGAGGGAGGGTGGGATTAGGAGGTGATATTGGAGAAATAGGTTGGGGGTGTAGGGGGAAGGGGACGGATGGGGGGGGGGGTAGCGGGGCAATAGGGAGCTGGGTGGAGGCCCAGTGGTGCGAGGGATGGGGTTCGAGGGAAATGTAGGAGTGGCGGAGGGAAGGATAAATGCAAGATAAGAAGCATGCGGGGAGAGAGGAAGGCACCACGTGCTCCGATCTCACGCGGAACGGAAGGAGGAGAGGAAGAAAACGGGGAAGGAGAGAGAAAAACAGAAGGAGGGGAAGGAGAAGGGAAAAAATAGTAGATTGAGACGGAAGAGGAGAGGGAGACAGAGGAGAAGTAGGAACAACAGAAGTAAGAAGAACGGGCCCTCCCATTCCTCTACTTCTGACGGGATGACCTCTACGGCCGAGGTCAAGGTGAGGGTCATGAGGAGGAGGCGGGTGAGGGAAAGGAAGAGGTTGAGTAAGGAGTAAATACCACGTTAGTGTGTCTTCTCTTCTCACCCTTCCCCCCCCCCTCTCTCTCTCTCTCTCTCTCTCTCTCTCTCTCTCTCTCTCTCTCTATATATATATATATATATATATATATATATATATATATATATATATATATATATATATATATATAATCCCTTGGCCACTTAGCAATTTCCTGAAGAAATCAAGTAAAATGAGGAAGATTTGATTGCGGAGGGATGGGTGAGGAGAAACACTGTAAGACCAGGGAAGTAGACAAGGTCGGACGGACGGACGGACGATCGGTCGGTCGGTCTCGGTCGGTCTCGTTCGGTCGGTCAGTCAGTCAGTCAGTCAGTCAGTCAGTCAGTCAGTCAGTCAGTCAGTCAGTCAGTCAGTCAGTCAGTCAAGTCAGTCAGTCAGTCAGTTCAATCAGTCAGTTCAGTCAGTTTGGTCGGTCAGTCAGTCAGTCAGTCAGTCAGTCAGTCAGTCAGTCAGTCAGTCAAAGAATATGAAGTGATGTCATTTGCGTCTGTGTGTTTGGAAGCACGTAGCTTGGAATAGCGTGCGAGTGGGCGGGTGATGGGGGGAGGGGGGAAGGAGCCGGGAGGCGAGGGAAGGGGGAGGGGACTGGGGGCTGTTAGTGGGAGCAGACGAGAACATGCACTTTGCAACTTTTACTTTCAGATGCAGTCATGCATTCCCCCCTCCCCTCCTTAGCACCTGGGCAAGGCGAGCACCTCCTGTCTTTAGTTCTTCTTCTCCTCCTTCTCCTCCTCCTCCTCCTCGCCAACTTCACCCTTCCCCTCCCTCCTCCACTGGCCACACTTCTGCAACCTCCCCCCCACCTCCACCGCCCCCCCCCCCTTCATCACCGTGACAATACGTGTCGTGACGAGCGATCGCGGCGGAGACCTCGCCGGTGACGATGTCAAAGAGACGTGGTATCGCCCCCTTTCTTGTTTTTCTTCTTTTTCTTTTCTTTTCCCTTCTGCTGCTTCACCACCACCAACACCACCACCACCACCACCACCTTCACCACCTCCTCCTCCTCCTCCTCCTCCTCCTCCTCCTCCTTTACATTTTTCTCCCCCCCCCCTCCTAGTCCCTCTCCCTTCCTGGCCGTGTGAAAGTGTCCATGGACCGGATGCCACTCCGTGTACGCGAAAAGCGCCTTTGCACTTCTGTCCACACGGGCCACGTTGGCGCGCGCCGGCCGGAAGGGAAAAGTTTCCTGGGCGGCGTCGTGCCACGAAGGCCTATCGGCGGGGGGTGGGGGTCGCGGTCCCGCCTCTCGAGCGCCTCAGCTGAAAGCCGCTTTTAGCGCGCCCTCCGTCGCCCGGGATGGCGTACCAACGTATGGGTACAGGCGCGGTCTTTCTCCCAGGGGGAGGGGGGTCTTGCAACACAAGCCG
>BOPN01003338.1:20000-22500 GCA_017312705.2 Penaeus japonicus | reverse complement strand
TTGTGAATCGCGGCGGTGGCCCTAGCGGCGGCGGTGACGTGGCGGTAGGAGGGCAGGGAGGAGGGCGGGGAGGGAGAGCGGGGCTAGGGGTGGGGCTTGCGCCTCCCATAAGAGTATATAAACCTGCCGTTCAGGCGGCAGTGTGTCGTGGCTCGGCCGTGCGACCGGACCCTCCTCACGGCGTCGAAGGGCATTCCCTTCCCGCCTCTGCAGGAGCCCTCCTCGGCCGTAGCAAACCGTCGCGCCAGCGACCGCCCTACCCTCCGAGGGCGAGCTGGCGCGGGCGGGAAGAGGCCGGGGAGGTGGTGGTGGCGCCGGCGGCGGGCGCGCGCGCCCTCTCAGCAGGTGCGGGCGGTGCGGACCCTCCCCCCTCCCGCCTTGCCTTGCACACGGCTACTCGCTCCCGCCGCCGCTGCTGCTGCTGCTTCTGTTGCAAGCGGCGGCGGTTGCGCTCGCAGGAGGACGGGGCCACGACCCTCCCTGTACCCCCTCCCCTGCTGTCATGCCTCCAGCCTCCACGACACACTTAGCACCAGCTATGAGAATATGATGTAAATAAACTGGCCTGAACCTTCCATTCACTCAAAATCACTCGAGAGAAATCCGCCATTAGGTTCTTTAGCTGCACTGTCTCCATGGGGGTGAGGAGGGGAGGTGCGGCTAGGAGTGCCCGACCTTCAGGCGTCCTGTGACGCCGCGGGCCCCCCCTCCTCCCCTCCTCTGCGTCCTCGCTCATACCGTGCCTCATTCCCTTTGTTTTCTCGTGGTTTCTGCAATAACTGATCATTGGAACAGAATCACGCCGAGATGAAGGCCCTTTGCCCCTCCCCCTCTCCCCCTTCCCTC
This sequence comes from Penaeus japonicus, assembly GCA_017312705.2. Lineage (NCBI taxonomy): Eukaryota > Metazoa > Arthropoda > Malacostraca > Decapoda > Penaeidae > Penaeus > Penaeus japonicus. The sequence continues at coordinate 21,654 of BOPN01003338.1, read as the reverse complement.
CCCTCCCCTCCCCTCCCCTCCCCTCCCCTCCCCTCCCCTCCCCTCCCCTCCCCTCCCCTCCCCTCCAGATAGTGTCGTTGGCGCTGGTGGTGACGACTGCGGCTGGACGATCGTAAGAGGAGAGCGAGCCAAAATCGGCCTTTTGTAGTGAAGTGATAAGGAACAGTGTTGTGGTGCATCCGAGAATGTTGGAACAAGAAACAGTGATGTTGGCGACGAAGGTGACACGCGACTCTCCGCCCTGTGTGCTAGTGGATTAACAGTGTTTTTTTTTAAGTGAGTGAGCCCCGAGAGCGCGCGCGCGCGTTTGTGGTGTGCAGCCAGGCCAGTGGAACGGAAAAACCCACACGGCCCTTGACTGATCTGGCCTTGGTGAGGGTTGTGGTGGCGGTGTCGACGATATGTGATGTGATGATGGCGTTGTGGCGGTGGTGGCGGTAGGGCCGCTCTTCTCATTGCCACATACCCAAGGGACATCCTTCTCTTGGCCTCCCCCTCCCCTACTGCTCCCTCCAAGCCCCCTACCACCATCCCCAGACCTCCCCCTCCCCTGCGCCGTCCATCGCCTCCCCTTACATACCCAGCGCCCTACAACTGTGCTCACGACGGACTGCCCTGGCGCCCGCCTCCGCTGGGATTAGGTTTCGATGATGATGGTGGTGGTGATGATGATGAAGTGAGATGTGGGCATTGTGTGGGTGAAAGGAGGAGAGAGGGAGAGGAGGAGAAGGTGAATGATGGAGAATAAGTGACGAAGCACATACGTGCAGGAGACACAGAAAGATAGGAGCGGATTGAAAGTGACGGAAAGAAATACGGAAGGAGGCCGCAGCAGAGTGGAGAGACCAAGGCAGAAATGATTATTTATACATAAAGAGAGACATATACTGAGACAGACGTGTGCATCGACACGTCCACTGCGGGGTTTGGAGGGGGTGGGGTTCGTGGTGGCGAGTGACGGAGAGACGGGAGCAGTTTTGGATTTATTGGCAGAGAAGCTGCCACCTTCCTCTGACACTTATCTATCTCTTAAGATATCCTCTGACACCTTCTGATACTCACTCCATTGCCCCAGTCTTTGAATTTATGTCGTCTCAAAATTTTCTGTCTCGATTCCTGCTTCTTCCCGCCGTGCATTCAGCTCCAAATCTTTGCTCTTACTATACTTATCATCATCATCATCATCTCCATCTCCTCCATCTCCTTCTTCTTCTTCTTCTTCTTCTTCTTCTTCTTCTTCTTCTTCTTCTTCTTCTTCTCCTCCTCCTCCTCCTCCTCCTCCTCCTCCTCCTCCTCCTCCTCCTCCTCCTCCTCCTCCTCCTCCTCCTCCTCCTCCTCCTCCTCCTCCTCCTCCTCCTCACCTGCCTTGCCGAGCAGGCGACCCCGGCCACCTCTCGCTTCCTGCCCGCCACCGCCACTGCTCTTGGGAAATATTCTTAAACAAGGATACCCACGGGGCCCTGCTGGGGCCTTTCCCAACTGCTCACTTTCTTCTCTCCCTCGCTCTTTCTTTCTCTCTCTTCCACTCCCACTCCCACTCCCACTCCCACTCCCACTCCCACTCCCACTTTCAACTCTCTCCTCTCCCTTCTCTCCTTCTTCCTCCTCTCCTTCCTCTCCCCTCCCTCCCTGCCTCCCTCCCTCTTTCCTTCCT